>LPNX010945941.1:209782-358535 GCA_001517045.1 Pseudotsuga menziesii
CACTGAAAACATGGATATCGGAAAGCAAAGAGTGCTATGTTCAAGGATGACATGCTGCCATTACTGAAAACAAGAGAAAACTTCTTCCTTATCTTCCCTGTTAAGTTTTAACGAGTCCAGGAAAGTAAACTCGGTTCCCTCTTCATTTTTTAACAAGATTGAAGAGATGGGAAAATAATGATTGATAGTGTCACTGATTCGTGGATTTAATGAGCCTGAACTAGTACATGCTCAGCTGGTGTTTTCACATTTAGAGAGTCTGAAAATGCCAAAGAAGACTCTAGGGGGGTCCTTTTTCGTCCAATTTAGTCTCCTGAGGCCAAAAAAGTAAAAAACAAACCACAGAAGAACTCTATTAACTTCCAAAGAAGAAAAGGTGCACCTTTTTCGTACTTAGTTAGGGAGGTCCGAAAAAGGTTAAATTACCACCTACCCAACGCTCCTTCCAGAACAACATAAGTAGGTTGAGTTTTACGAGTGTGAAGGAAAGCAAGATCACTTGGAAAGATCCATTTGGTTACGAGAAATGGGGCTTACAACAATAAACTCGTTTCTTTGTTCTTTAGTGTTTAACGAGCATGACAAAGACACAAAGTACACTCGGAATCTTTTTCATGTTTGGGTCTAGAGCACGAAAAAGAGAAAACTAAGCTCAAACCGGGTGTTCCTTTTCCGTAAATTTAGTCCCTCAGGTCCGGAAAAGTGATAAACCTATACCTGAGAATAATCTTCTCAATTCAAAAGAAAAGAGAGTGATCCTTTCTTGTATTATTCCGCATGGTCCGAGAAAGAGATAACCTACCACCAATGTGGATGCCCGTTCACATATTCTTAACAAGCTTGAACGGATGAGATAACTCAGCAGTCAAGTATGTTTTGAAGGAGTTAGACCTGGGCCTAAAGAAACTCCATAAGGATGGGGAGTCCTATAAAGGGATAGCTTGTAAAAAGAGATTCATAAGAAGCTCTATTTGGCATGAAAAATAGCTATGAGGAAACCCTTGGGCCTAAAACAGTGACGGTATGAGTACCAAAGAATAACAAGGACATATAAATATGATACTCATGAAATAAGGACCCTAGCCACAGAAGAACAATGGTAGAGACAAGGGACTAATGGCTTAGAATACCATAGTCCGTGGCAAAATGTTGCATACTAAGGTTAATGTGGAGTGATAAGATGCCAACATGTGTTGGAAATAGCAAAAACCACCCTATAGGAGCAACAACACTTTGTAAAAGTGGATAAACCTGTTCCAAAGCACAAAAAGGGTGATATTAGTGAATTGACATTTCAAACTATATAAAAAGACCCACTTTATGAAATATTATTTCTATAAATAGCTTGAAAATTAAAACATTTCTCACCATTTGAATTTTTTGAACCAAAAAGGAAAGTTTACCCTCTACCTTTGATCAATCACCGTGGATAATTGGACTGTCAGAATTGGAATCCGTCAGCTTCAGGTAAATCTACACCCTAAACCCGTCAATTTGATCGAAACAAATATTAGATTTCATGTTGAATTTAGTATATTTCATCATCCCAAACTATTGCAATGCGCATTCGCGGGTTTCTAAGTGTAAGAGTCGCGAATACGCATTTCATTCGCGGGTTGTCTAACTAGACAGCCGCAAATGATCCATGACCTGCCCCAATGGACAGTCGCGAATGCTGCGTGATAGGGCAAAACTTTAAAAATAAGCAAGATTTTCAAAATTTGATTATGGAATACTGAACTCAATTACTTGTATTTGCCAGGAAAAATATGGTGCTGGAGTGGAGAGAAAGAGAACATGAAATAATGGATCATGCGGCGCTCCAAAGCATGCCCACCATCCAAGCATTGAGGACATGCGGGCTGTTGAAATTCTTTTTTACATCGCCGATGCGGGAAAATGTCCACTTACTGGAATTCATGGTCAATTACTGGGATCATGACATGGGGATGTTCAATATTCAAGGTGAGACCTTAGAGATTACCATGGAAGATATATATTTCATTTTCGAGTTGTCACAACGGGGGGCACCGGTGAATATAGAGGGCACTGGTCGGGGCGGGGACCCCTTGAGTGTTCAAAACTATGTTGACATATTCTGTACACCGGGTACGTAGAAGAAGGGCAGCAGTGTTCTTATTGCAAACATCCAAGATTTCACACTCCAGGTATTAGCTAGTACTATTGTAAGACTTACAGGGTCAATAGGATTACATATGTCCACCAGGAATCAAATGAGGGTGGTAGTGGACTGCTTTAGAGGTGCTCTCTATGATTGGTGCTCGGGAGTTCTCCCCATCATGAAGAGACAACTATCCGACTGTAAAAGGGGAGACGCAAGAATTTTGGCTATGCAAGCATACCAGTAGCGTTCTTCTTTGAGAGAGTACCAGCCATGAGCCCTACTATACCACTACAGGTCAGGTCTCCATGTCAACTGAGGCTGAGCCGGTGGGGAGACATCTTCCTCCGGCAAGGAGGAGGAGACATAGTACACAACGTTTACGATGATGACTTTTATACATGGTGGGAACGACAGCTGCCGGTGCTAGAGCAGTTTCCATACGCCGGGATGGATTTCCGAGGTGATCCTGACCTTGTCCTCCCTCCAGGAAGAATATGGGGCGAGATGGGTAAGTAATTTTTAATTTTTTATCATTTTCAAATTTTTATGAATTTTTTGATGATAGAATATATACATATGTACAATTCTTAATCCTACTCATGTGTCGAAATGCAGATATTGGACCAGTCCGCCCTGAAGGGCATCCTTGCATGTTCGTGCATCCGGTTGTAGGGGGAGACCTAGGATTGATCTGGGTACTAGAGGGGAAGCTGGCTAGGCTGACCCAGCGAGTACCTACGATATGGATTGAGCATATACCTACAGCCATGCAGGATTTTGTAGTAGGGGTTCCACTGATTTGGCTATGTTTGTTCAGGTGAGTAGCTAGAGCAGTACTTGTATATAGAGATGCGGTGGAGGCTGCCGAGGCCGAGGAGGCTAAGGAAGCCAAGGTGGTCCTAGTGGCCAGGGCGGTCCAGCTTAGACATAGGGCATTTTGATGGATTATGATCCACATTTTTGTATATTTTGTATATGACTGGATCTACGGATCAGACTCGATCTATCTATAGACATATATTTTACATATATATATATATATATATATTGATGTTTGGTTGTCAGCTTATTTACAAGTGTTTTTTATATGTATATTTTTATGAAATGTGTGTGAGATGCCAATCCAAAATATAATTAGCATATGCATCAGTTAGTGAATTTTGGTTTTGTGGAATATGATCGAAAGTAATAACTTTAAAATGTCTTTCTAGTAAACAAATTTGCATAAACTGACGTAACAAGATAGGATTTCATACCTCATAAGCTCTATTGAGCTGGGAAACTACCAACTGAGAATCCAAACAGACTTCAAGCTGGGTAATTCCATGTGACAAAGCATCCCATAGGAGCTCATTGACATCCCTATACTTAGCAACATTATTAGAAGCAGGACCAAGACAAGCACCACCCGCGGCAACAAGCTGTCCTGAGGGAGAATAGATAACCCATGCTGCTGAAGCCAGGTTACAAGTGTGACGGCTGGCGCCATCAGTGAAACCTATATATATTTCGGAAGTTATCTACAACAACCAGCAGATAATATAAAAAACAAAACTGACAACCTAATGTACATAAAAAATACATACACTAAAAATACAAGAAAAAGTGTTAATCCTAGGCATAGTACTTCTTCAGGTAGAGCCCATTTCTAGGCTCAGGCAGCTTATTCCCATCATAATCTACTAATTCATATGTGCCTTTACTTAATACCTTTGATACGACATAGGGTCCTAACCACATAGCCTTGAATTTTCCTGCCCCCAGGGGTTCTTTATCTTGGTCCCAAAGCAAGACAAGTTCCCCTTCAGAGAAAAACCTAGATTTGACCCTTTTATCATATTGAGATTTAACCCTACTCTTATGAGCCTGATTCGCAGTCAACGCATTTCTACATTGCTCATCAAGGTGTTCTAAATGTACCAGACGTTCTTCAAGCTCAGTTGTATCAGGTAACACCTGAATGGCTATTTTCAAAGACGGGATTTCTCATTCAATCGGAGTAACTGCTTCCACCCCGTGAATGAGTTGGAAAATTGAATAACCCATGGCAGTCTTTACGTTAGTTCTGTAAGCCCAAAGAGCAGGGTATAACATGATGTGCCAATTAGAACGGGCTGCATCAATTGTCTGTTTAAGGATAGTTTTCAATGTCTTGTTGATAGCCTCGACCTGACCATTTGCTTTCGGATAATATGGAGAAGAGTGTTCTTGTCTAAATCCAAGCATTGTAGTCAAATCCGTCATCATATTATTTTGAAAATGACTGCCATGGTCAGTGACAATCACTTTGGGAATACCAAACCATGCAATAATCTGATTGAAAACAAAGAAAGTTGTTGTTTCTCCGTTGTCTTTGAAAGTAGGCATTGCCTCTGCCCATTTCGTAAAATAGTCAACAGCGACAATGATGTATTTATGCCCCCCAGCCGAGACTGGGTTGCATGTCACGTAATCAATCCCCCATTTCATGAAGGGGCCTATCGAGACAACAGGAAATAACGAAGCAGGATGTGACCGCATTTGTCTGGTGTAAAGCTAACATGGATGACAACGCTTCACTGCTTCCATACAATCTTTGAAGATCGTGGGCCAGAAATAACTGGCACGCAATATCTTCTGGGCCATTGCTAACCCAGATAAATGACCCCCGCACGCTCCACTATGGGAATCATTTAGGACAATCTCTGCTTCCTCATGAGTAAGGCAGCGACGCAAGACAGAATCTACCCCTAGTCGATATAACGTATCTCCTATAATGAGGTATTTCTTGGCATGAAGGCGTAACTTACATCGTTCCTCCCTAGAGTAAGCGACAGGATACTTCAAAGTCTGGAGATATATAAGAATATCCCTGTACCAAGGATCAGAGGTGGATATAAGGAAGATGTGCTCATCTAGGATTGAATCATCCTCAACCACTACATTCTCTTTAGTGGGAAATTCTGCTATTAGCTCAGCAAAAACTAAGGACTTTTTAGACTTAGCTGATTGGAAATCCAAGTCAAACTCTTGGAGAATGACAATCCACTTATTAAATTCCCCCCCAATGATTCGTCGGGATAAAACATATTGGAACGGATTTACATCCGCCACTACTGTTGTGGTCCTCAGTAAAATGTAGTGGCGCAACCTCTGCACCGCATAAATAGTTGCTAAGGCTCACTTCTCGACATGGGAGTATCTAAGCTCAGGTCCGGCCAAAGCATGGCTAAGATAATAAATGACACGCTCAATGAGCTTATCATCCTCCTGGACTAGTACTACCCCAATGGTTGACTCCGATGCGTCCAGATATAATATGAAATCCCTAGAATAATTTGGTGGACGTAATAAAGGAGCCGACATCAAAGCTTTTTTCAATGTCTCGAACGCAAGTTGTGCGGTTTCATCCCATTCAAATGGGGTGTCCTGCTTGAGAAAGCGCATGAAACCTTTAGTGATCTTGGCATAATTAATGATAAAACATCGAAGAAAGTTAGACTTTCCTTACAGGCTTTGAAATTTCCTGAGAGAACAAGGAGGAGGAAGATTTACAATGGCCTCAAATTTCAATGGATCCACCTGGATGCCTCTACTAGAGACAATGAATCCAAGTAATCTTTTTGACTCAACCTAGAATACACACTTGTGGGGATTCAAGTGAATTTTATAATATCTGCATCGTTCAAAGATCAACCTTAAATGATCGATATGTTGGATCGTCTTGCGAGAATGTGCAGGCAGATCATCAAGGTATGGTTCGACAATGAATGTCATGAAAAGCAAATTTCATAGCCCGTTGAAAGGTAGCCCCAGCATTTTTCAATCCAAAGGGAATTTTTCTATACGTGAATGTACCCCAAGGACAAATGAAAGCAGTTTTATGCTGGTCTTCCGGTTTGATTTGGATTTGATTGTAGCCGTAGAAACCATCCATAAACGAAAACACCTCACTCCCTGCACATGCATCTATGATCTAGTCAATAAATGGTGTGGGGTAATTGTCCTTAGGACAGGCTTTATTAAGGTCTTTAAAGTCTGTACAAACGCGAATAGTTCCTTTCTTTTTATCAACAGGAACAGGGTTGGACAACCATTCAGTCAAAGCTATGGGATATATAAAACCATCTTTCAACAGCTTTTCCACTTCTGCCTTCACAGCCGCCGCTTTACGCGGGTTCACGGGTCTTAATTTCTGTTGAACCGGTTTGGCATCAGGATAGGTTTGGATTTCATGTTGGACAATAGATGGATCAATGCTTGGCATCTCCTCATATGACTAGGCAAAGATATCACAGAATTCCGAGTAATCGTCCTGACTCGTTAAAACTTAACAGGGAAGGTAAGGAAGAAGTTTTCTCTTGTTTTCAGTAATGGCAGCATGTCATCCTTGAACATAGCACTCTTTGCTTTTCGATATCCATGTTTTCAGTGTGTACTTGTGTTCAGCTATCACTTTTAGTTTCTTACTCCTCCTCTTGTCCATTATACCTGGGGAATATGATCATGTCTCGTACATGATAGATAAGTCTAGTTGTTCTATCTATCCGTTATACGCTACCTTGGGTCATCTCTGTGTTGTGCTCATTGTTCAAGGACTCTTCCCAATGTCCGATATATAGCCTGATTCGATCACTGTTATATCTGTTATCTATTTGTGTCTCCCTTCTTTTGCCCAGTTCCTGGTCACTCTTGTGATCCGTTGGAGGATCTGTTGCCTTCCTTATCACAGCATGGTTCTGTTTCAGTACTTCTTGATGGTGAAGACCTAGAGTTTTGACGATCATACCTCAGGATCTCACTTTCATCATTGGTGAATTCCTTTGCTTCAGTTGTCAATTATCATCTATTGGTTGACAAACTGTTGAATCCTTTCCATGTTCGACTTCATCTTACCCTTATTCACATGGCTTGGATTGTACTGGTTCTTTGGGATTCTTTATGAAGACCTTAGTTCACACTTATGGACTAAGTTGCGCAAGATTATGTTCGATCAATCTACATAGCTTCCAGATATTTGAAGACTCATCATTATTGTATATTGTGGCTTCGATCCACCTTTGTAATATATGTGGTTTTATACCCGTATCATATGATGTACTCAAATATTGTAAAGGAGCTAGTGTTCCAGTAAATTGAACTAGCATCCTCAGATGTAACTTTGTATATGACATTCCTATGTATTTGTTTCAGGTACTCTCTCTGCTCCATTGGATTTCTGAGTTTATACAGAGCTAAATATTATAATGTATTTCAGCCATCGTTCCCCTCTGACCTCACACATTAGGGGGCATCGGTTATACACCTGAATGGCACCTCTCCATCCGAGTGCTGACATCCCTCAGGTTGGCACACAAAAGGACACTTATGGATAGAGGTTTTCCTTAAACACTATATCTTGGCTTATGATGAAACACATTCCCTATACACCCAGCTGGTTACTTTGCTATTTTACCATGTTGAGATGTATTCACGACTATTTTTCTATACAACTCGCGAGTCATTCGCGAGTCCCGGTTGATGCAAGTCGCGAATCTATGTATTCGCGGGTTGCCCTTATGATAAGTCGCAAATCATTCATGGGTTTCTCTACTACATACCCGCGAATGTGTATCTTAACATTAAAACATAAAACACGCGCTAATGGGAGATTAGTTAACTCATTTAAATCAATTTCCTTAATTGCTACAACTTCCCCAACCTTCAAGAACTGCCTTATTTCACCCATATAAATACAGGCCTTGGGGAGGATGTTGGATATATACACTTGGAGAGAAAAGTTATGATGGTGGATTGTTGACAGAAGTCTTTGGAGCAGTGAAACTCAGAATCATTTGGTTGCAGAGGATTTCTTGTCTCAGACGTTGGGTTGTAACCTTAAACTCTTTCCATTATTGATAATAAAGAGATTACTTCTTCCATATGTGTTTCATGTCTTATGGTTTGATAAATGATTATATTTCAGTATGATATGTGTTTTATCTAACCTGCTTATATATATATGAATCATCTTGTATTTGGAAGAGTGTTTCTTGATAGGTGAAAGAGGAGCAATCTTGAAGACTTTGGAAGTGGAACATAGAGGAAGAGGATAGCTAGGATCGACCTTCGTTTAACAAGTAAGTCCTTCTAACCCTCCTATTTCCTATTCTGTACTTTAGAAGTCAATTGTCTGCAAGTGATTGAGTATGTTGGTAACCCCAGACCTATGGTTATTAGGTGCATAATCCTACAACCATGCAGGAGTTTGTAGTAGGGGTTCCACGATTTGGCTACATCTGTCCAGGAGAGTAGCTAGAGCAGTACTTGTATATAGAGATGTTGTGGAGGCTGCCGAGGCCGAGGAGGCTGAGGAAGCCAGGGTGCATAGAGATCATGGGGACCAAGGTGGTCCTAGTGGCCAGGGCGGTCCAGCTTAGACCTAGGGCATTTTGATGGATTATGATCCACATTTTTGTATATTTTTTATATGACTGGATCTACGGATCAGACTCGATCTATCTACAGACAGATATTTTACATATATATATATTGATGTTTGGCTGTCAGCTTATTTACAAGTGTTTTTTATATGTATATTTTTATGAAATGTGTGTGAGATTCCAATCCAAAATATAATTAGCATATGCATCAGTTAGTGAATTTTTGTTTCGTGGAATATGATTGAAATTAATAACTTCAAAATGTCTTTCCAGTAAACGAATTTGCATAAACTGACGTAACAAGATAGGATTTCGTACCTGATAAGCTCTATTGAGCTGGGAAACTACCAATTGAGAATCCAAATGGACTTCAAGCTGGGTAATGCCACGTGACAAAGAATCCCATAGGAGCTCATTGACAGCCCTATACTTAGCAACATTATTAGAAGCAGGACCAAGACTGGCGCCACCCGCAGCAACAAGCTGTCCTGAGGGAGAATCGATAACCCATGCTGTTGAAGCCAGGTTACAAGTGTGACGGCTGGTGCCATCAGCGAAAACTATATATATTTTGGAAGACATCTGCAACAACCAACAGATAATATCAAAAAAAAACTGACAACCTAATGTACATAAAAAATACATACACTAAAAATACAAGAAAAAGTGCTAAGCCTAGGCAAAGTACTTCTTCAGTTAGAGCCCATTTCTAGGCTCAGGCAGCTTATTCCCATCATAATCTACTAATTCATATGCTCCTTTACTTAATACCTTTGATATGACATAGGTTCCTAACCACATAGCCTTGAATTTTCCTGCCCCGAGGGGTTCTTTATCTTGTTCCCAAAGCAAGACAAGTTCCCCTTCAGAGAAAACCCTACGTTTGACCATTTTATCATATTGAGATTTAACCCTATTCTTATGAGCCTGATTCGCAGTCAACAAATCTCTACGTTGCTCATCAAGGTGTTCTAAATGTACCAGACATTCTTCAAGCTCAGTCGTATCAGGTAACACATGAATGGCTATTTTCAAAGACGGGATTTCGCATTCAATCGGAGTAACAGCTTCCACCCCGTGAATGAGTTGGAAAGGTGAATAACCCATGGCAGTATTTATGTTATTTCTGTAAGCCCAAAGAGCAGGGTATAACATGATGTGCCAATTAGAACGGGCTGCATCAATTGTCCGTTTAACGATAGTTTTCAATGTCTTGTTGACAGCCTCAACCTGACCATTTGCTTGCGGATAATATGGAAAAGAGTGTTCTTGTCTAAATCCAAGCATTGTAGTCAGTTTCGTCATCATATTATTTTTAAAATGACTTCCGTGGTCAGTGACAATCACTTTGGGAATACCAAACCGTGCAATAATCTGATTGAAAACAAAAAAAGTTGTTGTTTCTCCGTTGTCTTTGAAAGTAGGCATCGCCTCTACCCATTTTGTAAAATAGTCAACAACGACAATGATGTATTTATGCCCCCCAGCTGAGACTGGGTTGCACGTCACGTAATCGATCCCCCATTTCATGAAGGGGCCTATCGAGACAACAGGAAATAACGAAGCAGGATGTGATTGCATTTTTCTGGTGTAAAGCTGACATGGATGACAGCGCTTCACTGCTTCCACACAATCTTTGAAGATCGTGGGCCAGAAATAAATGACACACAATATCTTCTGGGCTGTTGCTAACCCAGATAAATGACCCCAGCACGCTCCACTATGGGAATCATTTAGGACAATCTCTGCTTCCTCATGAGTAAGGCAGCGACGCAAGACAGAATCTACCCCTCATTGATATAACGTATCTCCTATAATGAGGTAGTTCTTGGCATGAAGGCGTAACTTACGTCGTTCCTCCCTAGAGTAAGCGGCAGGACACTTCAAAGTATGGAGATATATAAGAATATCCCTGTACCAAGGATCAGAGGTGGATAGAAGGAAGATGTGATCATCTAGGAATGAATCATCCTCAACCACTCCATTCTCTTCAGTGGGAAATTCTGCTATTAGCTCAGCAAAAACTAAGGACTTTTTAGACTTAGTGGATTGGAAATCCAAGTCAAACACTTGGAGAATGACTATCCACTTGTTAAATTTTGCCCCAATGATCCGTCGGGATAAAACATATTGGAACGGATTTACATCCGCCACTACTGTTGTGGTCGTCAGTCAAATGTAGTGGCGCAACCTCTGCACCACATAAACAGCTGCTAAGGCTAACTTCTGGACATGGGAGGATCTAAGCTCAGGTACGGCCAAAGCATGGCTAAGATAATAAACGACATGCTCAACGAGCTTATCGTCCTCCTAGACTAGTACTACCCCAATGGTTGACTTCGATGTGGCCAGATATAATATGAAATCCCTAGAATAATATGGTGGATGTAATAAAGAAGCTGACAGCAAAGATTTTTTCAATGCCTCGAATGCAAGTTGTGCGGTTTTATCCCATACAAATGGGGCGTCCTGCTTGAGCAAGCGCATGAAACCTTTAGTGATCTAGGCATAATTAACGATAAAACATCGAAGAAAGTTAGACTTTCCTTGCAGGCTTTGAAGTTTCCTGAGAGAACGAGGAGGAGGCAGATTTACAATGGCCTCAACTTTCAATGGATCCACCTAGATGCCTCTACTAGAGACAATGAATCTGAGTAATCTTCCTGACTCAACGCAGAATACACACTTGTGGGGATTCAAGCGAATTTTATAATATCTGCATCATTCAAAGATCAACCTTAAATGTTCAGGATGTTAGATCCTCTTGTGAGAATGTGCACGCAGATCATCAAGGTATGGTTCGACAATGGCTTTTATGTCATGAAAAGCAAATTTCATAGCCCGTTGAAAGGTAGCCCCAACATTTTTCAATCCAAAGGGCATTTTTATATACGTGAATGTACCCCAAGGACAAATGAAAGCAGTTTTATGCTGGTATTCCAGTTTGATTTGGATTTGATTGTAGCCAGAGAAACCATCCATAAACGAAAACTCCTCACTCCCTGCACATGCATCTATGATCTGGTCAATAAATGGTGTGGGGTAATTGTCCTTAGGACAGGCTTTATTAAGGTCTCTAAAGTCTGTACAAATGCGAATAGTCCCTTGCTTTTTATCAACAGGAACAGGGTTGGACACCCATTCAGTCAAAGCTATGGGATATATAAAACCAGTTTTCAACAGCTTTTCCACTTCTACCTTCACAACTGCCGCTTTACGCGGGTTCACGGGTCTTAATTTCTGTCGAACCGGTTTGGCATCAGGATAGGTTTGGATTTCATGTTCGACAATAGATGGATCAATTCCTGGCATCTCCTCATATGACCAGGCAAAGATATCACGGAATTCCTTAACCACTACATTCTCTTTAGTGGGAAATTCTGCTATTAGGTCAACAAAAACTAAGGACTTTTTAGACTTAGCGGATTGGAAATCCAAGTCAAACTCTTGGAGAATGACTATCCACTTGTTAAATTTTCCCCCAATGATCCGTCGGGATAAAACATATTGGAATGGATTTACATCCGCCACTACTGTTGTGGTCCTCAGTAAAATGTAGTGGCGCAACCTCTGCACCACATAAACAGCTACTAAGGCTAACTTCTCGACGTGGGAGTATCTAAGCTCAGGTCTGGCCAAAGCATGGCTAAGATAATAAACGACATGCTCAATGAGCTTATCGTCCTCCTGGACTAGTACTACCCCAATGGTTGACTCCGACGCGGCCAGATATAATATGAAATCCCTAGAATAATATGGTGGATGTAATAAAGGAGCCGACAGCAAAGCTTTTTTCAATGCCTCGAACACAAGTTGTGCGGTTTCATCCCATACAAATGGAGTGTCCTGCTTGAGAAAGCACATGAAACCTTTAGTGATCTTGGCATAATTAATGATAAAACGTCGAAGAAATTTAGACTTTCCTTGCAGGATTTGAAGTTGCCTGAGAAAAAGAGGAGGAGGCAGATTTACAATGGCCTCAACTTTCAATGGATCCACCTGGATGCCTCTACTAGAGACAATGGATCCGAGTAATCCTCCTGACTCAACACAGAATACACACTTGTGGGGATTCAAACGAATTTTATAATATCTTCATCATTCAAAACTTAACCGTAAATGATCTGGATGTTGGATCCTCTTGCGACAATGTGCAGGCATATCATCAAGGTATGGTTCGACAATGGATTTTATATCATGAAAAGCAAAGTTCATAGCCCGTTGAAAGGTAGCCCCAGCATTTTTCAATCCAAAGGGCATTTTTCTATTCACGAATGTACCCCAAGGACAAATGAAAGCAGTTTTATGCTGGTCATCCAGTTTTATTTGGATTTGATTGTAGCCGGAGAAACCATCCATAAACGAAAACACCTCACTCCCTGCACATGCATCTATGGTCTGGTCAATAAATGGTGTGGGGTAGTTGTCCTTAGGACAGGATTTATTAAGGTCTCTAAATTCTATACAAATGCAAATAGTCCCTTTCTTTTTATCAACAGGAACAGGGTTGGACACCCATTCAGTCAAAGCTATGGGATATATAAAACCAGCTTTCAACAGCTTTTCCACTTCTGCCTTCACAGCCGCCGCTTTACGTAGGTTCACGGGTCTTAATTTCTGTCGAACCGGTTTGGCATCAGAATAGGTTCGGATTTCATGTTGGACAATAGATGGATCAATGCCTGGCATCTCCTTATATGACCAGGCAAAGATATTGTGGAATTCCTTAAAAAGGGTAGTGTAGATGGCAATCTCCTCCGGAGAGCAGTTTGCACCTATATAGATGTTTTCCACGACATCTGGGTTCATAGAGATATTGATAGGTATAGTGGTGGAAATTTTTGCCATATTCCCCTCAGCAAACACCCCTTCCCTAGGCAAAGGGTTGATAGGTACCTCAATATCTTTTCACAGTCTCACTTTAAACTCTTGGTTTTCTATCTTGCTTAGATCTAGAAGAAAATAGGATCGATGATGAAGATCCTCACAAATATTATCACGTCCACTCATAACCTCCATAATAGCTTCATCGAAAGGTAAAATGGTATCTAAGAAATCTATGGAATGCAAAGAGTTTTCTACCCATGCGGGAAAATAGAGTTCTTCCAAATCATCTGAGACTAATAGAGGATCTGGAATGGGATTAATAGTGGCTTTAGTGATGGCTTGATAAGCTACCTCCACTGCCGATAAGGGCACTTCTGGTTCATGGGGAGTTGGGAGGACCCAAGGATTAGTCCTATCGACAACCGTAGCGATGGACTTCCCCACAGTAGTAGAACCAATGTAGTTCACCGGGGCTGGAAAATCGAATGTGCCAATTAATGATGCATACATTCCAGCCCCCAAGCTCTGTGCAGCAGGTTTGTCCTGATCAACCAATGGCACAGTGGATTCCTTAGACTCTAAACAGCCTTTTCGGGTAAAATCAAGTTGGTCAAAAGTAACCAACTTCCCCTCATGTGGAAAAACCACGACATGAAGAACAGCCGATGCAACTACAGACATTGCATAAGTCCAATTCCTTCCCAGAAGCAAATTGTAGTCCAAGGGAGCATCAATCACTTCTACTTCAACAGACACTGCTTTTCCTGCTAACTTAATCTCAAAAGCCGACAGGATACCATGAGGACGGAAGGACCTTCCATCAAAAGCAGTAAGTAAAGTGTTTGATGGGACCAGCTCTGGGGATCCAAGAGCTTTCCAACAGGCCAGGGACATAACACATGTAGAGGCTCCCTCACCAACAACTTCCCTTCCAGTGGTCTTACCACCATGGACGACATCTATTGATAGGGCTACATGGTAAGGCAGGCGAATTTTGACATCAGATATATTGAATTTCGCCATGAGACTCGAAGAATCCATGCTACCTAAAGATGCTAAAAGAGCATCCCATTGGGCGGGACAACTCTGTAACACCTCTAAAGCTGACATTGTACACGGGGTTTGAGCTAAATCTTCAACCACAGAGTAGTTTGAAGCAGCCCTAGCATTGGGGTTATGCAAGGTCTTCTTGAAAACACCTTTCGGTATCTTCGACATAGTTTCGGTAGGTTTCTCGATTGTGAGAGGGTTGGAAGGTTCACCTACAGCTTTACCCTTCTCAGGAGTCTCGTTCTCATAGTTTTTGTTTCTAGTTTGCAACAAAGTCGAAGATCGAACCATGTTGATATAATTAGGGTTAGGGGCAGTTTGAGTGCCCCCTGCTACATTAGAAGCTGAAGCAGAGTTCTGTCCTTAGGGAAAAGGATCCTTCAGGACAGTCGGTTGTTGAGCTTTGAGTAGCTTCTGGGCTTGATCCATAAGGGAACAAAGGTGAGTAAGGTGGTCCTCTTGGCACAACTTAGAAGGGAACTTGACCTTCTTCTTTTCTTTTTTTCCCCCATCAGCATTGTTTGTGGGATTTGGCTTGTTTTGGTTTCCCTCTCCCTTTTTACCCTTCTTTTTCTTCCTGTCAGGCTGCTGATTGCCCTTTTGAGAAGTTTGCGCAAAAAAATTTTCATTCTGGGGAGAGGGGGCATCCTTTGCTGCCTCCACCGTAGACTGTTTGACAGACAATTGGTGAATTTGTTTAGTCAAAGACTCTACAGTGGGAGTCTTAATGGACCCAACCACACCATCGGCATGGGGTCCAGGCTTAGGCTTCTCTGCTTCGTGCGAAGGCCTCGGTGCCTCCGGGATGATCTCATATAAGATCCTAGACTGCGAATAGATCAAGTCTAGCTGCTGGGCCCTGAGTATGGCTTCTTCTTCATTCGTTACTCCTGATGTGGAAACATCCTTAGATATGTATGGCAACAGTGATTTGAGGAACCATTCTAATAGAAACTCAGGAGGAATGGTGGCTTTGATAAGACTCTTTCGCCTCCTCCACTCTTGGATATGATCCGAGATGTGGGTAGCCTTGTTTTGTCTAGAAGTAGACAAGAAGTTCATTTCGAAATCATATCGAACCGGAAGCTGAAAGTGGCTAAGGAAAGCAGTAGCCAAATCCCAGAAACTACTAAAGGTAGCAGAAGGCAATTCAATATACCATTTTGCAGCCGTACCTATCAAGGTCCTCTGGAATAATCTCAATCTAATTGAATCCTCATTCAACGAATTCGAAGAACACCATAAGTGGAAAGTGGTGGCATGTGCCCCAAGATCTTCACTAGATTTAACTTCGAACTTAGGGATATCCGAGGGAAACTTGGTGGGAACATGTGGCCATAAGGGGTCATGCCTCACCGGGTCATTCATCAATTTTGACAAGTCTGGCAAGCTTAAAGTTGCCAGAAAAGGAATTTTGGGCCTAACCAGGGAACTAGATGTGCCAACTTGGGGATTAGAGGGACCTGCCCCCGAATGCCCATGGGAAAAAGTGGGGTTGCCCCCAGACACCGATTGTGAAGTGGGAAGGTTTCTTTGAAATGGATTCCATCTGTAAGCCATAGGATTTTGGGTGGGAGGTGTAGTGTAAGTGGTTCGGGCCGTCCCCATAGAAACAGGAGACTGAAAGACAGCAGTAGGTATCCCTCTGCTAAATAGCGAAAAGGGAGAGCTCGTGTAAGGGACCGAAATAGGGGTTTGGATGCTTTTCCCATAAGAGGTGTTGCTCCCAAACTGCACTCCTACATATGAAGGAGATGGACCTACGTATGGATTGGATGGGGGGATGTGCCCCCCATTCCAAGGAAATCCTTGAACATAAGCCGAGGATCCTATCGGACCACTCTGGGTAGTGTAAGGAAAGGAAGAAGGAATAGTAGGTACACTCGGGATCCCAGCAACCATGTCACCAGAAGTACCTCCTATGTTGGAGTGAACCGGTGGTTGGACCACCCGGCTCGCTGGAGTCAAAGGTGTAGAAGACAAACTAGATCTAGGGGCACTTACCAGGGGAGGTAGTACCCCTTCAACCGGAAGGGTTGAGGTGAACACAAAAGGAATTTCTTCCATAGAAGACATGACTCTATCCACAGGGACACCTAGCACTGGTGAATCAAAAGGTCTAACCTAGACGATCACAGGATCGTTTAAATCAGTCAAGGGGGAGTTAAAATTTCTTGCAAACTCATCAGTCTACAATTCTTCTATCTTGACTGTATCAAGATTAAAATAGTTAGTAATGAGTTCTGGTTTACCAAGAACTTCACTTATTCCTACAGGTTCGAACGAACCGTCTGTGTCTAATCTGCTCCTTTGGGGTAAAGGTGGAGGCTCCAATGTGGTGATAGGAGGAATGTTTCTCAACCTTCTTGACCTTCTAACAAGTTGGTCCTCCAGAATTAAAAATTTAACTAATCACACCCTAAGGCCAACTAAACACAAGCAAACCATAGAGCATACACTAAAAAATTCCTAGAGTCTCAAGCAATCAAACCAGGGAAAAACGATATACTTTCCCGAAGAAAGTTGATGAACGATTACTTGGCGTCCTTGAAGTGGTTCTTAGGCACAAGCGAAGGAATCACCCACCATCCTCCTACACTTTCAACAAGGGTTACCTTCCAAGCCCATTCAAGGTGAACCAGAAATAACCTTCCGGTTTACCTAGGTATGAACCCTAAAAGACAAGAGACTAAAGGCTACCTTGGCAATACCAACAGTCTGGGGGGACAGTCGTCAGCTGAACTCATACGCATGGGCAGGGTAGCTGAGCCCGAAACTCTGTCTAGGATAGAATCCCCAGATGCGCAAAATTCCTGGGTTATGCTTTGACAAGGATTCGAAGGGTTATCTCCTCTGTCCAAGCCTCCACGCGGCCTAGTGCTTGACTCCCGTTTGAGAGGAGCTTCCTAGATACAGTGATAGAGTCAAGTATTTACCTAAATAAAGGTCCACTACGTTTGATTTTATAACTTGTGGGAATTTTACACTCCCTAGCCCACAAGTCTATCCTAAGCTAGTAGGTGAAAGGCCCCTAAAAATAAAAACTTACTAGTACATTTTAATTTATGCGTTTATTTTAAAGGGTTGTTTTTTACTCAAGAGGTAACGAAATGGTATACTGTATGGTGTTTTTGACTCAAACAAGAAATAAATGAAAGTAAAGGTGTATTCAAAGCAAACTACTACTATAAAATAAACTTCTTTTCATTTTCTTACAAATGTGTATTGATGAATTAAATGCAACATTAAGAGAAACTAAGCCTATATTTTTGTATATTTTGAGATTATATTTTTAAAATGAAACAAACACTACTTATGCAAAATCACAATGCAAAAGGTTAACTATGTTTTCTTTTCACATTTAAAAATGTTCAAAAATCTACTATGCATCTACAATGCACTCTACTTGAGTAAACTTGAAACTTATAAACTGTATAAAAGAAACAAACTGAAGCAAACAGGCTGACAGAACCAACATACCACCACAAAGAGGAAGGCTAGGAACCCTAGCTTGGGTGCAAACAATGATAAAAATCACTGCAGACTTACAAAGGCAAGTGACAACCAGCCACTGTCAGAAGACAGACTGGAAGAAAAAACAGAGCCTAAGACCTTGATCACTGATCTAGACTAAGACACCTTAACCCACAACCCAAACAGGCCAAAATAATTTAGGATGCAAACAGTAAATAAATCAAGCACAAAAGACTCAAGGGCTTTCAAGAAGCACAAAGTGTGATCACCTGAGGCATTCAAACAAACTCTATAGCATTCTTAAAGAAAATCTTCTCAGAAAACAGGGATTATACCAATGAAAGAACAAGCAAACTCTTACTTAAAAATCCCAATTTCCAGGAGTATTTGCGACTGTGTATGAGAGAAAGTCGCGAATGATACACGACTGTCTAGAAAGACAACTCGCGAATGGGTATAAAAATTTTCTCAAAAAATCAAGAAAAAACCCAAAGACTTTCAAATGCTGAAGCAAATAAAAACCAGGATAAAAACCACAAACACACTCACAGGCAAAGACTGGTCAGGAGGACAGAGGCAACCTATAGTAGTCTAGGCTATCCCCAGCGGAGTCGCCAGTTCTGTTGTACAGGAGTATGCACCTAATAACCATAGGTCTGGGGTTACCAACATACTCAATCACTTGCAGACAATTGACTTATAAAGTACATAATAGGAAATAAGAGGGTTAGAAGGACTTACTTGTTAAATGAAGGTCGATCCTTGCTATCCTCTTCCTCTCTGTTCCACTTCCAAAGTCTTCAAGATTGCTCTTCTTTCACCTGTCAAGAAACACTCTTCCAGATACAAGATGATTCATATATATATAAGCAGGTTCGATAAAACACATATCATACTGAAATATAATCATTTATCAAACCATAAGACATGAAACACATATGGAAGAAGTAATCTCTTTATTATCAATAATGGAAAGAGTTTAAGGTTACAACCCAACGTCTGAGACAAGAACTCCTCTGCAACCAAAGGATTCTGAGTTTCACTACTCCAAAGACTTCTGTCAACAATCCACCAGCATAACTTTGCTCTCCAAGTGTATATATCCAACATCCTCCCCAAGGCCTGTATTTATATGGGTGAAATAAGGCAGTTCTCGAAGGTTGGGGAAGATGTAGCAGTTAAGGAAATTGAGTTAAATGAGTTAACTAATCTCCCATTAGCGCGTGTTTTATGTTTTAATGTTAAGATACACATTCGCGGGTATGTAGTAGAGCAACCCGCGAATGATTTGTGACTTATCATAAGGGCAACCCGTGAATACATAGATTCGTGACTTGCATCAACCGGGACTTGCGAATGAATCACGATTTGTATAGAAAAATAGTTGCGAATACATCTCAACATGGTAAAATAGCAAAGTAACCAGCTGGGTGTATAGGGAATGTGTTTCATCATAATCCAAGCAATAGTGTTTAAGGAAAACCTCTATCCATAAGTGTCCTTATGTGTTCCAACCTGAGGGATGTCAGCACTAGGACGGAGAGGTGCCATTCAGGTGTATAACAGCAGGTCCCTCTAATCCCCAGGCTGGCACATTTAGTACCCTAGTTTGACCCAAAATTCCGTTCCTAGCAACCTTAAACTTGCCAGATTTGTCAAAATTGATGAATGACCTGGTGAGGCCCATGACCCCTTGTGGCCACCTGTTCCCACCAAATTGCCATCGGACATCCCTAAATTCTAAGGCAAAGTTGGTGAATATCCTGGGGCTCATGCCACCACATTCCATTTATGGTGTTCTTCGAATTCACTAAATGAAGATTCAGTTAGGTTGAGGTTGTTCCAGAGAACCTTAACAGGTACCGCGGCAAAATGGTATATTGAACTGCCTTCTGCTGCTTTGAGTAGTTTCTAGGACTTGGCTAGTGCATTTTTTAGCTACTTTCAACTTCTGGTCCGATATGATTTCGGAACGGACTTGTTGTGTACTTTTAGGAAGAACAAGGCTACCCACATCTCAGATCACATCCAAGAGTGGAGGAGGTGAAAGAGCCTTATAAAAGCCACTATTCCTCCTGAGTTCCTTTTAGAGTGGTTCCTTAAATCCCTGTTGCCCTACATATCTAAGGACGTATCCACCTCAGGAGTGACGAATGAAGAAGAAGCCATTCTCAGGGCCCAGCAACTGGATTTTATTTATTCACAATCTAGGATCTTGTATGAGATTATACCTGAGGCACCGAGGCCTACGCACGATGCGGAGAAGCTTAAGCCTAGACCCCATGCAGATGGTGCGGTTGGGTCCATTAACTCTCCCACCGTAGAATCTTTGGCTAAGAAACTTCATCAGTTGTCTGTCAAGCAGTGTATGGTGGAGGCAGCAAAGGATGTCCCCTCCCCCCAGAGTGCAAATTTTTTTGCAAAAACCTCTCAGAAGGGAAATTAGCAGCCCAGCGGGAAGAAAAAGAAAGGAAAGAAGGGAGAGGGAAATCAAAACAAGCAAAATCCCATGAACAATGTTGATGGGGGTAAGAAATAAAAGAAGAAGGTCAAGTTCCCGTGTAAGTTGTGCCACGAGGACCACCTTACTCACCTTTTTCCCCTTATGGATCAAGCCCAGAAGCTGCTTAAAGCTCAACAACTGGCTGTCCTAAAGGATCCTTTTCCCCAAGGACAGAAATCTGCTTCAGCTTCTAACGTAGCAGGGGGCACTCAAAATGCCCCTGACCCAAACTATATCAACATGGTTCGATCTTCGACTTTGTTGCAGACGAGGAATATAAATTATGAGAAAGAGACTTATGAGAAGGGTAAAGTTGTAGGTGAAACTTCTAACCCTCTCACGATAGAGAAACCTGCTGAAACTATGCCGAAGATACCGAAAGGTGTCTTTAAGAAGACCTTGCATAACCCTAATGCTAGGGCTGCTTCAAACTACTTCGTGGTTGAATATTTAGCTCAAATCCTGTGTGCAATGTCAGCTTTATAGGTGTTATAGAGTTGTCCCGCTCAGCGGGATGCTCTCTTAGTAGCTTTAGGCAACATGGACTCATCAAGTATCATGGCGAAATTTCATTTATCTGATGTTAAAATTCGCCTACCTTACCATGTAGCCTTATCAATAGATGTCATCCATGGTGGTAAGACCATTGGAAGGGCATTTGTTGATGAGGGTGCTTCTACATGTGTTATGTCCTTGACCTGTTGGAAAGCTCTCGGATTCCCAGAGTTGGTCCCGTCAAACACTCTGCTTACTGCTTTCGATGGAAGGTGCTTCCGTCCGCATGGCATCTTGCCAGCTTTTGAAATTAAGTTGGCAGGTAAAGCAGTGTCTATTGAGGTAGAAGTGGTTGATGCTCCTTTGGACTATAATATGCTTCTGGGAAGAAAATGGACTTATGTGATGTCTGCTATTGCGTCGGCCGTCTTTCGTGTAGTGGTTTTTCCACATGAGGTAAAGTTGGTTACTATTTACCAACTTGATTTTACCCGAAAAGGTTTTTACCCGAAAAGGTCATTTAGAGTCTAATGAGTCTACTGTACCATTCGTTGATCAGGTCAAACCTGTTGCATAGAGTTTGGGGGTTGGAATGTACACATCATTGATGGGCACATTTGATCTTCCAGCCCCAGTTAATTATATTGGTTCTACTAGTGTGGGGAGGTCCATAACTATGATTGTTGATAGGACTAATCCTTGGGTTCTACCGTCCCCCCATGAACCAAAAGTGCCCTTATAGATAGTGGAGGTAGCTTATCAAGCTATCACTCAAGCCACTCTTGATCCCATTCCAGATCCTCTCACAGTCTCGAAATATCTGGAAGAAGTTTATTTTCCTGCATGGGCAGAAAACTCTTCGCACTCTATCGATTGTTTAGACATGGTTTTACCTTCTGATGAAGCCATTCTAGAAGCCATGAGTGGACATGGTAAGATTTGTGAGGATCCTCATCATCGATCCTATTTTCTTCCAGAACTAAGCATAATAGAAAATCAAGAGTTTCGTTTGAGACTATCAAAAGATGTTGATATACCTATCAATCCCTTGCCTAGGGAAGGAATGTTTTGTTGAAATATTGTAACTTCAAAGAATATTCTATATGTATCTTTTGTGGTCCCCGATGGTCCTATCGGGAGAACCACTTGTATTATCTTGTACCCCAATGCTTCTAATCAAAAGAACTAATAAGAGTCATGAGGTAGTCCCCTCTAATTGTAAAGGTGGGTCATTAGCACCCTAATGTGGTTACTTGAGCCTACATGTGTAACTCAAGCCTACATGATTTAACTCGATCCTACATGTCAAATGATTTAATTCAAGTGAACAGATGAATATAAATAGAGGTGTGGTGCTCCTCATTTGAGCACACACTCTCACTTGTGTAGTGCACTAGTGAAGGAGAGAAGTAACTGGAGAAGAAGGAGGATTAGGCTTTGATCTCCTTGTTGATTTTACCTTTTATATTTTTGGGGCATCTATATTGAGGAAGATTTTGCTGGGTTTTTCCCTTTAGGGTTTTCCCAGGATAAATATTTGTGTTCCTTTTGTATGGTTGTGCTTGTATATCTTTCAGTGATCCTGTTTATATGCTTTTGTTATGAAAAATGAAATGATATACTGATGTCCTAGCTAAGCATATGAAAACTTAACATGGTATCAGAGCCACCCTGAAAGAAGACATTGTGTAGCTAAAGAATCTAGGGATTCTTTTTTTGGGGTCTCTATCCATGATCGATCAGCAAAAGAAGGCTAGACTGACTCTCCATTGAAGGGTGCATCTTTCTGTCGAAGCAGAATTTGATTTCGAGCATTTTCAGTTTTGGTGCGGAAAATTAGGGCTTTCTACAGAAGAAGAATTTTTGAGTGAGCCCAACATAGGATTTTTCTCCTCATCAAAATCAAATTTTAGAGACCTGGATCAAGAAATTTGGTTGGGTGAAACTCCAGGAATGTCAAACCCTAGTTTGACCCCGATCTGGAAAAACCCTAAATACTAAAACTACTAAGTTTTGGTACATTCGCTATATCTTGATATTGGCAAAGTATCAGGAGTTGAAAATTGCAGATACCAAATATAAAATCCTGATTTACACTGTGTACAAAATTCAGCCTCCGATTCACTATATTCTGGGCGATATGATCCCTCCAAGTCAAGGTTCCAGCCTCTTCTAGAATTCATCCCTAAACAGGACCCCTGGGGAGAATTGATGTAGCATGGGATACAGAGGTCCAAATGGAATTACTAAAGATGTTCCAGAAAGAGCACGGACTGTAATTTATGTGGTCCAAATTTAAGAACCTGAAGATGAACCAGTGACATGTGGCATGCCGTACAACTTCACTATTCTGAACAATCCTGTAACAGGGCACCTTGGGAAAATGATCATAAATCCCAATTGGTGAAACCAATTCTCATGAAACATATAGGGCCTCCTATTCCGGGAGCTTCCCTCCACTATTTTCAGAAAAGGAGTACATTGGACAGCTCCATTCGAAGAGATATACCTTTCTATCCAATAAAGTATGAAAGATTCAAAGTTTTGAAAATTAGGGTTCTCTGACAAACCCTAGATCAACCAGCTCCCGAAGCAGGACGGACACCTCAAATCGGTAAGATCTAATCTTTTGCTATTTGCATTTGAGGTTCTCATTTCAAAGTGATATATCACATCAGCTTGATTATAAGCTTGGTGATGTTGAAAAATTCCAAGCATGGAAGTATTTGATCTCTCTGAAGAAAATGAATTGGACACCTACATGAGTAGAGAGGTTCCAATTCTAGAGGGAGATGAGACTCAAAGCCTTACACAAGAAGAACTTCATCAAGGCCAAGAAGATCATTGTTGATTCAATCATGGATCAACTTGTACTACAAGTGTCTTCCCTAAAGAAACCGAATATTTTTGATTCCTTGATCAAGCTATTTGAAGATAATAACATAATTCAGAAGATGGATTTGAGAAAACAGTTGAAGAATGTGAAGATCTAGAATGCATAACATCTTGAAGCGGTAGAAGAAGAAGCAGAGAATGGCCTCCCATGATCATGGGATTCATTCATGTGAGGAATGTGTGCCAAAAGGAAGTGATTACTTTCAGTTGAATCTAGGAAGAAGAAGAAGCTAATCTCATAAGAAGAGAAGAAGAAAGATGGGAGCAATTCAAGATCAAGCTCTCACCATTCAAAGAAGATCCCTCAAGTGATGAGGAATATGAAGAACTCAATTCTTAAAGAACCTCTTATTCATCTTATCATTTGGATAAGAAATGATGATGACATGAATGAAGAAAATGATGAAGTAGAAGAATCAGGAAGGATTCTACCCATGAAACGAATAAAAGATAAGTATTCAATTGTCATTGCATGATATTGTTTTGTTATGCATTTGATTATATTCAATTGATGTGTTATGCATGATAGATTGTTTGCATTAATGACTGCATACTACTAATATGCATGTGATGGGTAAGTAGCTCATGGTGCTATAAAACTCTCCATTGCTAATTATCTAGAATGAAACCTCTTTGCTGACATATTGGATTAGTGCATAGTCTCAATGATGTCATGGTAGAAGGAATCTATAAAGTTTCTGTGAGATATGGATGAATGTTGTATTGGCTAAACAATTGCATGATGCATAATAATTTGTCGTTATGCATATTTTTATGAATTAGTTATAACCATGCAACTGGTGCATTTGAATTGTAGGAAAAGTCCTGTACAACCTCCTACAAGAAATGAAGGATGAGACTTGTTCCAAAGAACAAGTGATGACAATTCAAGTTTCACTCCAATAAACATGAATCTGAAGCTCCCAGGGTCAGAGACACCATGATGGAAGAAATAGCTTCAGAGAGCGGTAGATCCACCTCAAAGGATGAATACCACCATGGGTACGAAAGATAACTCAAGATGAAGAAAAGAATGCTATGAAAGAAGCTATGATCAAAGAATAATAGTTGATCATGGGGAATTATATATACGATATGATCTCAAGACATAAGGGAAGTACGTAGTATCTATGGATCTACAAGAACAAGTGTACAAAGCAAGGTTCATGATTTTCCTCATAAAGAATAGACTATGACATGACATACTCTATTGACCAGTATATATCAAGCATAGAACCACCTGTACAGAATGTAGAGGGAAGATGATACTCCACTTTAGGGGGAGTGACTACAGATGATATCTGAGTTTGACATGGTACGACATGATGGATAGCTTCGTGATGGATCGAGACTTTACCAAGGGTAAAGTGGGTTCCAACCTTCAAATTTGAATGCAGAAGACTAGGATATTTTGATGATTTGACAAGATGAACTCATGGAAGATGTTATGATGAAAGAATACTAGGATGATGTTTGGGATATAGTACTCAAACCAGAAAGCAAGAATGTGGTATCTTACAAATGGATTTGAAAGATAAAATATGTTGCTGATAGAAGTAAGGAAAGACTTGTGGCTAGAGGTTTCTATAAGAAAGAGGGAATTAATTCTAAAGAGACACTTACTCCAGGAAGCAAGGTACACTTCCTTCAGAACTATGATGGTAGTTGCTTCCATGATGAAGTAAAGAAAATCCTTCCTTAATGGTATGATTGGGGAATAGTTTTACATCGAAAGGATTTGAAGTTGAAGACAGGTGGACTCATATATGTAAGTTGAAGAATGCCCTCTATGGCATGAAGCAAGCTCCCAGAGCTTGGTATGGAAGGATAGACAGTTTCCTGTCAATTATGGGCTTTACCAAGAGTAAAGCTGATCCTAACCTTTATCTCAAGGTTGTAGAAGATGAACCTCTCATCCTGTTATTATATGTGGATGAATTATTCTTGACAGGGAAGGAGAAATAGATCATGGAAAGAAAGAAGAAACTAGCAGAAGAATTTGAGATGAAAGACCTTGGGTTAATGCACTATTTCCTAGGTTTGGAAATATGACAAAGTTCAGAAGAAATCTTTCTCAACCAGGGAAAGTATGTGGTAGAGATATTGAAGAGATTCAATATGTTGGAATGCAAAGCCATGGCTACACCCATGGACTCCAACCTGAATCCGTTAGTTGATGACTCATCAGAGTTAGTGGATGTGACTCATTATAGACAGATCATTAGGTCATTGATGTACTTAACAAATACCAGACCAGACATTTATTTTGTTGTGAAAACCTTAATTCAATATCTTGTTCAACCAAGATGGGTTCACCTAGTAGCTACAAAACATGTGATGAGATATCAGAAAGGGACTATAGACCTTGGTATATACTATGATGGTAGCCATGACTACAGATTGTATGGCTATACAGATGCAGATTGGGTTGGAAGTATATCAGATGGGAAAAGCACATCAGGTAGATGCTTTTGTTTGGGGTCTGCTATGAGTTCATCGTTTAGCAGGAAACAGTCCAGTGTTTCTCTTAGAACAACAAAACCAGAATACATAGTAGATTGCTCTACTAAGTTGTGAAGCCATATGGATTCGGAAGCTGATATCATGTCTCCTTGACCTGAAGATGGATATTACATTGATTCTATGTGATAACGAGAGTTGTGATAACAGAGAACCCTGTGTTCCATCGTAACACATAGAAATCCGATCTTTCTACATACAAGATAAAGATGCAGATGATGATGTTTCAGTATTCCCCAACTAAAGATATAGATTATGTTTCAGTATTTACATATTGTAGATGCAGATGATGGTGACTCTGTATTTCTATACTGAATATAGAGGTGATGATGCTTTCAGTATTTCTATACTAAAGATATAGATGATGATGCTTTCAGTATTTACATACTGGAGATACAGATGGTGATAGTTTGGTATTCACATACTGAAGATGTAGATGATGATGTGTTGACGAAAACTCTATCTCGAGTAAAGTTTGAACACTTTTTGAGACAATATTGGTGTGGTTCGGAAAGAACTTCCCTGAAAGGGGGAGTAGTGATGTTGCATTGGGATTGTATCATCCTTGGGAGCTTTCCCTAAAGTGATGCAGAGACCTTGGTCTTCGAGAATGAAGTGGAATTGTATCATCCCTGGGCATCTGCCCTAAAGTGATCTGGTGGCCTTGGTCCTCAAGAATGAAGAGGGATTGTATCATCCTGGGACATCTATCCTGAAGTGACTTGGAGACCTCGGTCCTCGAGAATGAAGAGGGATTGTATCATCCTGGGACATCTGTCCAGGATAGATCCGGTGACTTCGGCCCCCGTGAATGTGGTGGGATTGCATCATCCCTAAAATTCGGTTCAAAATGTATCTGGAGGTGTCAGCCCCCATGAATGTGGTGGGATTGCATCATCCCTAAACTTCGGTTCAAAATGTATCCAGAGGTCTTAGCCCCCGTGAATGTGGTAGTATTGCATCATCCCTAAAATTTGGTTCAAAATGTATCCGGAGGTCTCGGCCCCTGTGAAAGTGGTGGATTGCATCATCCCTGAACCTTGGTTCAAAATGTATCCAGAGGTCTCGGCCCCCATGAAAGTGGTGGATTGCATCATCCCTGAACCTCGGTTCAAAATGTAACCAGAGGTCTTGGCCCCCGTGAAAGTGGTGGGATTGCATCATCCCTAAACCTCGGTTCAAAATGTATCCAGAGATCTCATTCCCCGTGAATGTGGTAGGATTGTATCATCCTTGAACTTCGGTTCAGAATGGATCCGACGACTTCAGTACTTGAGAATGTGTGTTGATCCCGTAATTCCTAGAGGAAGGATTGTCTGAGTTCCACATATGTGTTGATCCCATAATTCTGAAAGGAAGGATCGTTAGTAACTCTGTAAATACCTAAATCCTATAATTCTGAAAGGAAGGATCATTGAATTGATCCCGTAATTACAATAGGAAGGATTGTCTGAGTTCCATAATGTGTTGATCCCATAATTCCAATAGGAAGGATTGTCTGAGTTCCACAAATGTGTTGATCCCGTAATTCCGAAAGGAAGGATCGTTAGTAACTCCGTAAAGACCTAAATCTCGTAATTCCGAAAGGAAGGATCATTAGTAACTTCGTAAATACCTAAATCCCATAATTCCGAAAGGAAGGATCGTTGTTAGCTCCGTAAAGACTTGATCCCGTAATTCCAACAGGAAGGATTGTCTGAGTTCCACAGATGTGTTGATCCCTGAATTCCAATAGGAAGGATTGTCTGAGTTCCACAAATGTGTTGATCCCATAATTCCAAAAGGAAGGATCGTTAGTAACTCCGTAAAGACCTAAATCCCATAATTCTGAAAGGAAGGATCATTAGTAGCTCCATAAAGACTTGATCCCGTAATTCTGAAAGAAAGGATCATCTGAGCTCCACAGATGTGTTGATCCCCTAATTCCGAAAGGAAGGATCATTAGTAACTCTGTAAAGACCTAAAGCTCCTAATTCCGACAGGAAGGATCGTCTGAGTACCACAGACATGTTGATCCCGTAATTCCGAAAGGAAGGATCATGTTGATGATGATGATGTTTATGTTTTGATGATGTTGATGTCTTGATGATGATGATGTTGATGTTTTGATGATGTTGATGTTGATGTTTTGATGATGTTGATGTTTTGATAATAATGATGTTTTGATGATGATGATGTTTTCATGATGATGTTGTTGCTGATCAAAAGGACAAAGTGTTGAAGATGATGTTGCTGATCGAAAGGTCAAAGTGCTGAAGATGATGTTGCTGATTGAAAGTTCAAAGTGCTAAAGATGATGTTACTGATCGAAAGGTCAAAGTGTTGAAGACTATGTTGCTGATCAAAAGGTCAAGGTGCTGAAGATGATGTTGCTAATTGAAAGATCAAAGTGCTGAAGATGATGTTGTTGATCGAAAGGTCAAAGTGCTGAAGATGATGTTGCTGATCGAAAGGTCGAAGTGCTGAAGATGATGTTGCTGATCGAAAGGTCAAAGTGCTGAAGATGTTGCTGATTGAAACAGTCAAAGTATTAATGATGATAAAGATTGAAGATTGAAGATGAAGACTATATAATGTTGAAAATATTCCAATGATTTATAGATGTGTTACCCTGATGATGCTGATGATGTCCTCTATCTCTCTCCTACTATTTTTGTTGTTGATGTTGTTGTAGAATACCCTTCTCGTTAAGGGGGAGTGTTGAAATATTGTAACTTCAAAGAATATTCTATATGTATCTTTTGTGGTCCCCGATGGTCCTACTGGGAGAACCACTTGTATTATCTTGTACCCTGATGATTCTAATTGGAAGAACTAATAAGAGTCATGAGGTAGTCTCCTTTAATTATAAAGGTGGGTCATTAGCACCCCAGTGTGGTTACTTGAGCCTACATGTGTAACTCGAGCCTACATGATTTAACTTGAGCCTACATGTCGAATGAGTTAATTCAAGTGAATAGATGAATAAAAATAGAGGTGTGGTGCTCCTCATTTGAGCACACACTCTCACTTGTGTAGCACACTAGTGAAGGAGAGAAGTAGCTGGAGAAGGAGGAGGATCAGGCTTTGATCTCCTTGTTGATTTTACCTTTCATCTTTTTGGGGCATCTATATTGAGGAAGATTTTGCTGGGTTTTTCCCTTTAGGGTTTTCCCAGGATAAATATTTTTGTTCCTTTTGTATGGTTGTGCTTGTTTATCTTTCAGTGACCCTGTTTATATGCTTTTGTTATGAAAAATAAAATGATATACTGATGTCTTAGCTAAGCATATGAAAACTTAACATGTTTTCCGAGGGGAATATGGCAAATATTTCTACCACTATACCCATTAACATCTTTGTAAACCCTGATGTCGTGGAAAACGTATACATAGGTGCAAATTGCTCTCCTGAAGAGATTGCCATATATACTTCCCTGTTTAAGGAATTCCACGATGTCTTTTCCTGGTCATATGAGGAGATGCCAGGAATAGATCCATCGATTGTTGAACATGAAATCCGAGCATATCCTAATGCCAAGCCAGTTCGACAAAAGTTAAGACCTGTTAACCCGTGCAAAGCGGCAGCTATGAAGGCTGAAGTTGAAAAGCTGTTGAAGGCTGGTTTTATATTTCCCATCGCTTTGATAGAATGGGTATCCAACCCTGTTCCTATTGATAAGAAGAAAGGGACTATAAGTGTTTGTACGGACTTTAGAGATTTAAATAAAGCTTGTCCTAAGGACAACTATCCCACACCTTTTATCAACCAGATTATAGATGCTTGTGCGGGAAGTGAGGTGTTCTCATTTATGGATGGTTTCTCCGGATACAATCAAATTCAAATAAAACCGGAAGATCAACATAAAACTGCTTTCATTTGTCCTTCAGGTACCTTCGGATACAATAAAATTCCCTTTGGATTGAAAAATGTTGGGGCTACCTTTCAATGGGCTATGAACTTTGCCTTCCATGATATTAAAGTCATTGTCGAACTGTACCTTGATGATCTGCCCACACATTCTCGTAAGAGGATCCAACATCCAGATCATTTACGGTTGATATTTGAGAGATGCAGATATTATAAAATATGCTTGAATCCCCACAAGTGTGTATTATGTGTCGAGTTAGGAAGATTGCTTGGATTCATTGTCTCTAGTAGAGGCATCTAGGTGGATCCTTTGAAAGTTGAGGCCATTGTAAATCTGCCTCCTCCTCGCTCTATCAGGCAACTTCAAAGCCTGCAAGGAAAGTCTAATTTTCTTCAACGTTTTATTGTTAACTATGCCAAGATTACTAAGGGTTTCATGTGCCTGCTCAAACAGGACACCCCATTTGTATGGGATAAAACCACACAACTTGCCTTCGAGGCATTGAAAAAAGCTTTGCTGTCGGCACCCTTATTACGTCCACCAGATTATTCTAGGGATTTTATATTATATCTGGCCACGCCCGAGTCGACCATTGGGGTAGTCCAGGGGGATGATAAGCTTGTAGAGCATGTCGTTTATTATCTTAGCTGTGCTTTGGACAGACCTGAACTTAGATACTCCCACATTGAGAAATTAGCCTTAGTAGCTGTGTATGCTGTTCAGAGGTTACGCCGCTACATTTTACTGAGGACCACCACAGTAGTGGCGGATGTGAATCCGTTTCAATATGTTTTATCCCGATGGATTGTTGGGGGGAAATTTAACAAATGGATAGTCATTCTCCAAGAGTTTGACCTGGATTTCCAGTTCGCTAAGTCTAAGAAGTCCTTAGTTTTTGCTAAAATTATAGCAAAATTTCCTACTGAAGAAGATGTAGCTGTTGAAGATGACTCATTCCCGGATGAGCACATCTTCTAATATCCACCTATGATCCTTGGTATGGGGATATTCTTATGTATCTCCAGACTTTGAAGTATCCTATAGCTTCCTCAAGGGAGGAATGATGTAAATTGTGCCTTCATGCCAAGAAATACCTCATTATAGGAGATACATTATATTGACGAGGGGTAGATTCCATTTTGAGTCATTGCCTTACTCATGAGGAAGCGGAGATTGTCCTGAATGATTCCCATAGCGGAGTGTGTGGGGGTCATTTATCTGGGTTAGCCACGGCCCAGAAGATACTACGTGCCAGTTATTTCTGGCCCGTGATCTTTAAATATCGTGTGGAAGCAGTGGAGCGCTATCATCTGTGTCATCTTTACACCAGGAAAATGTGGTCACATCCTGCTCCGTTATTTCCCGTCGTCTCGGTAGGCCCCTTCATGAAATGGGGGACTGATTATGTGACATGCAACCCAGCCTCGGCTAGGGGGCATAAATACATCATTGTCACTATTGACTATTTAACAAAATGGGCAGAGGCAATGCCTACTTTTAAAGCCGACAGGGAAACAACAGCTTTCTTTGTATTCAATCATATTATCGCACGGTTTGGTATACCCACAGTGATTGTCACTGAACACGGCAGTCATTTTCAAAATAAAATGATGATGGAACTGACCACTATGCTTGGATTCAGACAAGAACATTCATCTTCATACTATCCACAAGCAAAAGGTTAGGTTGAGGCTGTCAACAAAACTTTAAAAACTATCCTTAAATGTACAATTGATGCAACCCACTCTAACTGGCACATCATGTTATATCCTACTCTTTGGGCCTACCGAACCAACGTAGAAACTGCTATGGGTTTCTCCCCTTTCCAACTCATTCATGGAGTGGAAGCAGTTACTCCGATTGAGTGTGAAATCCCATCTCTAAAGATAGCCATTCATGTGTTACCTGATACGACTAAGCTTGAGGAACGTCTGGTACATTTAGAACACCTTGATGAACATCATATAGATGCGCTGACTGCTAATCAAGCTCATAAAAAATAGGGTCAAAACTCAGTATGATAAATCAGTCAAACCTCAGGTTTTCTCTGAGGGGGAACTTGTCTTGCTTTGGGACCAAGACAAAGAGCCCCTGGGGGCAGGAAAATTCAAGGCCATGTGGTTAGGACCTTATGTCATGTCGAAATTATTGAGTAAGGGCACATATGAGTTAGTTGATTTTGATGGGAACAAGCTGCCTGAGCCTAGAAATGGGCTCTACCTGAAAAAGTACTATGCTGAGGCCTAGCACTTTTTCTTGTATTTTTATTGTATGTATTTTTATGTACATTAGGTTGTTGGTTTTATTTTTTATACTATATACTGGTTGTTGCAGATGTCTTTTGAAAGGTATATAGGGTTCGCTGATGGCGCCAGCCATCACACTTGTAACCTAGCTTCGACAGCATGGGTTATTTATTCTCCCTCAAGACAGCTTGTTGCCGCGGGAGGTGATTTTTTAGGTCCTGCTTCTAATAATGTTGCTGAGTATAGGGCTATAATTGAGCTCCTATGGGATGCTTTGTCACGTGGTATCACCCAGCTGGAGGTCCGTCTGGACTCTCAGTTGGTGGTTTCCCAGCTCAATTGGGCTTATCATGTACGAAATCCTATTTTATTACATCAGTTCATGCAAATTCGTTTATTGGAAAGACATTTTGAGGTTATTACATTCAATCATATTCCACAAAATCAGAATTCATTGACTGATGCATATGCTAATTACATTTTAGATTGGAATATCACACACATGTTATAAACATATACAGCAAACATATGAAAAACATTTGTAAATAAAATGACAACAAACAACAATATATATATATGTAAAATATCTGTCCATAGATAGGTCAAGTCTAATCCTCAGATCCCGTCATATACAAAATATAAAAAAATGTGGATCGTAGTCCATCAAAATGTCCTAGATCTACGGAGGAACACCCTGGTCAGTAGGACCACCTTGGTCCCCATGGTCCCTCTGCACTCTGGCTTCCTCAGCCTCCTCGGCTTCAGTAGCCTCCACAGCCTCTATATATACAAGCACCGCTCTGACCACTCACCTGAATAGACGTAGCCAGACCGGTGGAACTCCAACAACGAACTACTGCATGGCAGTCAGGATATGCTCTATCCGAAAGGTAGGTACTCTTTGGGTCAGCCTGGCCAGCTTCCCCTCTAGAACCTTGATCAGTCCCAGGTCTTCGCCTATGACAGGACGAACAAACATGCGTGGGTGCCCTTCAGGGTGGACTGGTCCAATATCTACATTTTGAGACATTTATAGGATTAAGACTTGTACATATGTATATATCTATCATTTTAAAATTCATAAAAATTTGAAAAATGATAAAAAATTAAAAATTATTTACCTAGCTCTCCCCATGCTCCTCCTGGAGTGAGGATAAGGTCTGGGTCACCTCAAAAGTCCATACCGGCATATGGAAACTGCTCCAGTGCCGGTAGCTATCATTCCCACTAGGTATAGAAATCATCATCATATACACTATGTACTGTGTCTCCTCCTCCTTGATGGAGGAAGATGTCTCCCCACCTGCTCAGCCTCAGCTAACATGGAGATCTAACCGGTAGAGGTATGGTAGGGCTCAATGCTGGTACTCTCTCTCGAAGAAGGCCACTAATATGCTCGCATAACCAAAGTTCTTTTTCCTTCCTCTCTTGCAATCGGATAGTTGTCTTTTCATGATAGGGACAACTCCCAAACACCAATCATAGAGAGCACCATGAAAACAATCCACTGCCAGCCTCATTTGGTTTCGTGTATCCAAATGTAAAGAAGAGGATCCTGAAATCCTCACGATGGTGCTAGAAAGTACCTGTAGAGTAAAGTCATGGATATGTACAATAGGGACACAGCTCCCTCTCTTTTGAGTACTCGGTGTGCAAAACACATCTATGTAGTTCTGAACACTTAAAGGGTCACCGCCCCTACCGGTGCTCTCTAAGTTGACCGGTGCTCCTCGTCATGATAGACCGGTAATGAAATACATGTCTTCAGTAATAATCTCCAAGGTTTCACCCTGTAGCTTGAACATCCCCAAATCATGATCCCAATAATTTATCATGAACTCAAGTAGGCGGAAATTAGCCCACATGGGTGATGTGCAAAATAATTTTAGTAGCCCACTCGTTCGCAATACATGTATAGTCGGCGCACTTTGGAGCGCTGCTTGGTCCATTATTTCATGCTCCCATTCCCTCCATTCTAGAACCATCTTTTCACCTAGAAAAACAAGTAATTTGATTCAGTAATTCCATATAAAAATTCAAAATTTTTTGACTATCCTTAGCCTTTTATCCTTCACACAGTACACGCGACTGTCTAGTTAGACATGCTGCGTACTGTACGCGACTGTCTACATAGGCAACTCGCATACAGAACGCATGTACGCGAGTCTTCACACCGTCAACCCACGTACGCACCGTGCCATGTTTAGGATGCTTTTAATAATGGAATTAAGACTCAAAATTCATAATTGCTTGGATCAAAATGAAGAGCTCAGGGTGTAGGCTTACCTGCAACTTGCGGATTTCGATTTCGTCAATTCAAATGTCCACAATGATTGAACAAGGGTAGAAGGAAAAACTTGCTTTTTATGGCTCAAAATTTCAAATGGTGAGTTTTGTTTTGATTTTCAAGTATTTATAGAAATTATATTTCTTTAAGTGGGTCTTTTTCTATAGTTTGAAAATTCATTCAACTAATACCATATTTATTTATGCTTTGGAACATGTTTTTCACTATTACAAAGTGTTGTTGCTCCAATAGGGTGGTTTTGTCATTTCCAATACATTTTTGGCATCTTTATTCAATCCACATTAACCTTAGCAATCAACCTTTTGCCACGGACTATGGTATCATAAACCATTAGTTCCCTATTTTTTACCACTGATCTTCCATGGATAGGACCCTTTTTCATGAGTATCCTTCTTCTAAGACTATGTTGTCCTTTGGTGCTCATGCCGCAAATGTTTCAGGTACAGGGGTATCCTCTTAGCTATTTTTCACGCCAAATAGAGCTTCTTTTGAATCTCTTTTTACAAGCTATCTTTTTATAGGACTCCCCGCCCTTATGGAGTTTCTTTAGGCCCAGGTCTGACTCCTTCAAAATAGACTTGACTGTCGAGTTAATTTGTTCGTTCAAGCTCGTTAAGAATATGTGAATGGGCATCCACATTGGTGGTAGGTTATCTCTTTCTCGTACCATGCAAAATAATACGAGAAATGATCGCTCTATTTTCTTTTTGAAATGAGAACAATATTCTCAGGTATAGGTTTATCACTTTTCCGGACCTGAGGGACTAAATTTACGGAAAAGGAACACCAGGTTTGAGCTTAGTTTTCTCTTTTTCATGCTCTGGACCTAAACATGAAAAAGATCTTGAGTGTACTTTGTGTCTTTGTCATGCTCGTTAAACACTTAAGAACAAAGCAACAAGTTTATTGTTGTAACCCCCATTTCTTGTAACCAAATGGATCTTTCCGAGTGATCTTGCTTTCCTTCACACTCGTAAAACTAAAGCTATTTTATGCCATTTTGGAAGGAGCATTGGGTAGGTGGTAATTTAACCTTTTTCAAACCTCCCTAACTAAGTACGAAAAAGGTTCACCGTTTCTTCTCCGGAAGTTAAGAGAGTTCTTCTGTGGTATGTTTTATACTTTTCAACCTCAGCAGACTAAATTGGACAAAAAAGGACCCCCCCTGGAGTCTTCTTTGGAGTTTTCAGACTCTCTAAATGTGAAAACACCTACTGAGCATGTAGTAGTTTGGGATCATTAAATCCATGAATCAGTGACACTATCAAGCATTATTTTCTCTTCTCTTCAAGCTTGTTAAAAAATGAAGAGGGATATGAGTTAACTTTCCTGGACTCGTTAAAATTTAACAGGGAAGGTAAGGAAGAAGTTTCTCTTGTTTTCAGTAATGGAAGCATGTCCTCCTTGAACATAGCACTCTTTTTTTTGTCCGATATCCATGTCTGAGTGATTACTTTTCCGTTCAGCTATTACTTTGATTTTCTTACTCCTCCTCTTGTTCGTTATACCTGGAGAATCTGATCATGTCTCCTACATGACAGATACATCTAGTTGTTCTATCTATAAGTTATACACTGCCTTGGGTCATCTCTGTGTTGTGCTCATTGTTCAAGGACTTCACCTAATGTTTTATCTCTATCCTGATCCCATCGTTGTTATATCTATTATCTATTATGTCTCCCTTATTTTGCCCAGTTCCTAGTCACTCTTGTGATCCGTTGGAGGATCTATTGCCTTCCTTATCACAGCATGGTTTCGTTTCAATACTTCCTAATGACGAAGACCTAGATTTTTGACGATCGTACCTTAGGATTCACTTTTATCATTGGTGAATTCATTTGCTTCAGTTGTCGATTATCACCTATTGATTGACAAACTGTTGAATCCTTTCCATGTTCGACTTCAGCTTACCCTTATTCACATGGCTTGGATTGTACTGGTTCTTTGGGATCATTTATGAAGACCTTAGTTCCTCACCTATGGACTAAGTTGTGCAATATTATGTTCTATTCATATACATAGCTTCCAGATCTTTGAAGACTCATCATTATTGTATATTGTGGCTTTGATCCACCTTTGTAATATACGTGGTTTCATACCTGTATCATATGATGTACTCAAATATTGTAAAGGATCTAGTGTTCCAGTAAATTGAACATAGCATCCTCAGATGTAACTTTGTATATGACATTACTATGTATTTGTTTCAGGTACTACCTCTGCTCCATTGGATTTCTGAGTTCTCCAAAGATAAAGATTATAATGTATTTCGACCATCGCTTCCCTTTGACCTCACACATTAGGGGGCATATGTTATCCACCTAAATGGCACTTCTCCATCTGAGTGTCGACATCCCTCATGTTGGCACACAAAAGCACATTTATTGATTGAAGCTTGCCTAAAACATTATATATGGGCATATTATGAACTACATTTATCATCCATCCAGCTGGTTATTTTTACCTTTAGATATGTCAAGTTCTATACGCGACTCTTTATATATGCAACTCGCGTGTCATACATGAGTTTCTAGTATTAATACTCGTGTACACCTTCCTTTGACATTAAAAATAAAAACTTGTGATTACTTGAGATTTTTTAAGCCCTTAACCTTAATCACCTTAACTATCTCAACCTCCTCAACCTTTGAAACTGCCTTATTTCACCAAGTATAAATACAGGCCTTGGGGAGGGTGTTAATCACATACGCTTGGAGAGCAAAGTTATGCTGGTGGAGTCCATTCAGAAATCTTTGGAGCAGTGGAACTCAGAATCCTTTAGCTGCAGAGGAGTCCTTGTCTCAGGCATTGGGTTGTAATCTGAACTCTTACATTATTGTTAATAAAGAGAATCCTTCTTCCATATGTGTCTTGAATGTCTCTCATATATTGTGGTTTGATAAATACTTATGATTCAACACTCTGTATATGATTTATCTAACCTATTTATATATATGTATCATCTTGTATTTGGAGGATTGGCTCTTGACAGGTGAAGGAGAAGCATCCCTGAAGGCTTTGGAGGAGAAGCAGAGCGAAAGAGGACAAGCTAGGATCAACCGTTGTGTATCGGGTGAGTCTTTCCTATCCTCCTATTTCCTTTACTGTACTCTAGAGTCAACTGCCTGCAAGTTTCATGAGTATGTTGGTAACCCCAGACCTTCGGTTATAAGGTGTTTATTCCTATACAACACTGTGCCCTAAAGATTGCTTGTTCCTCATTTTGGACTCTGGATGTAGAAACATCCTTCGTGATGTAAGGTAACAACGATTTGAGGAACCACTCATGGAGAAATTATGGTGGTATGAAGGCTTTAATCAACCTCTTCCGTCTACGCTACTCTTGGATACGATCCTAGATATGTGTGTCTTTGTCTTGTCGAAATGTCAACAAGAGTTCTATACCAACGTCATAATGCACGAGCAGCTGGAAGTGATTGAGGAAATTCATGGTAAGGTCATCGAACAAAACAAATTCTCCCCTTGGTAACTCTATATACCATTTCACTGCAGGCCTAGTGAGGTTGTGTTGAAATAGCCCTAAACAAATTGATTCATCATATAAGGAATTGGAAGAGCACCAAAGGTGAAAAGTAGTGACATGTTCACTTGGATCTTCTCCTGCTTTGCCCTCGAACTTGGGAATGTCTGAGGGAATCTTGTTAAGGAAAGCTAGTCAAACCAGGTCACGAGATACCATATCGTTCATGAGTCTTGATAAGTCAGGTAAGTTTAACATTGTGAGGAAAGGGAGCCTAGGTTGAGCTGGTCTATGCCAGGATCCCTGATAGTTCTAGTTCATATAAGGCTGATTACTATAAATACCATGGCCTTAGCCATAATATCCTCGGCCATAATATCCTCCTCCCATTTGACCCGTATAGGGATGCATGGAAGCATTATGATGTGGTGTACCTTGACTATGTGGTGCTACAAATCCATAATTAGAGGATTAAGTAGGTTGTTGATACCTGTAACCATAGCATTGATAGTTCTGTCCATACTGCACTCCATAAGATTGTCCATCAGAAGCTCCATAAGGTGTCCCATGGGATGTCCCATGAGAAGTTCCATAATTAGGGATATGGGGAACTCTTTGTGATGGACCATGAGATGATCTAGAAACAAGAATATGAACTCTCGAGACAATAGGAGGTACCTGACTCTGAGATACTACCATGCAAACAATCGCAGTATGAACATGGATAGTAGCAATATTCCGGTCCGAAGGACCACGTGAATGAGGGGGAGGAAGGGTTGTCAAAAATGCATTCAAAGGAGTAGGGCTTGAGGATGAAGGGACATGTGAAGGGATGTAACTAGTGTTCCCTATGGTCACTCATCTCGGTTCTGGTATCCGCATATGACTACTAACACTAGGTCTAGGACAAACACATCAGGTAGCTTCCACTACCGAGATGGAAGGTGTAATGTGACTAGTGCTCCCAAATCTCTCCACATGAAAAGGAATAGGAGTGCCCCCAGGCATAGTGCTAGGTTCAATTTCTGACTCGGCATGATGTGCCAGATCATGTGTAGGGATATCAGGCATGCCATAATGAATATAACTAATGCTTGTGGGTTCATGATGAGTCTTGTCACTTGGTAACCAATACCGGGGACCTGTGAATGAGGGATCATAACTAGAATGTGAAGGTATTTTTGGTGAAGGATCATATATAGGAGTAGAATCTACATCCCCAACCTCATGAGGTGGAGAAGACATCTCAGGAATCTCATCCTTGTGATCTCCCATCATGTGTGAATCATCGTAAGAAGTAGTCCGCCCGGAATATAAGTTTCTCTCTTCCAAAGGAGGAGGAGACGTGGAAGGCAGAAGTCCTATTAAATGACAAGAATGGTGAATTGCCACACCCAAATCCACAATGACTCAAAAAATGAAAAAATACTATATAATTACGCAAACCCTATGAAAACTAGCATGCACAGAACATACACCTATACAATGTAAAGCCAAAACACAAGTAAACAAGGGTAGGATATGTGAGCTCCCGAATGAAGAAGGTATGTCTCACCTAGGAGAGGCTTGAGAGTCCCATACAAAACAAGCGGAGGTTCGTAACCAATTATAGAGGCCCTCAGCTTCAACGCATATAGTGAATATGTTGTCCAACCCCTACCTGGCCAAGACACACCTGCAGAATAACCTCTATGAAGTACCCCCTTGATAACCTAGGTAAGGTGACTAAGGTCACCTCAATATAATCAATGCTCGGGTGGATAGTCGTATGTGGGATCGACCGTATGGGCAGGGTACCAAAGCCCGAAACTCTCCAAAGAGCCCCCAGATATGAATACAATCATAGAAATATCTCCGGTGCTACTCAGTTATGACCAGGGGTCATCCCAATCAACAACTGCTCACACTACCTCATGCTTAACTCCCTTGTAATAGGAGGATCCTGAGAAGCACTAATTATATAAAGGAATTTCACTCTCTCACTTGGACAGACACATAAATGTTTCGTTTAGTGGTCTTGGAGAATTTACTCACAATGAACTATTCCAAGACCCTAAAACCTAATATTCTTGGTGCACCCTATAAAAGAAAAGAGTGTAATTCATTTTATTATGCGTTGATTTTAATTGGCTTATTACTCAAAAGGGAAAATGGTCGTGCAACTAATGATGTTATGACGCAACAAGAAGTAAAATGCACACCTAACAATCAATGCAAATGCATTGTGTCGAATGAAAAATGGGGTATGCTACTACGTGTAGTGCAAAATTTTCTTTCAAATGAATATGCAATCATTCCTATATGAAAAATATGACTAATACTTCTCCAAGCAAACCTAATGCAAGTACCATGCAAAATGCAAAATGGAAAAATGCATAATGATGGAAAAAAAATGTTTTGCATTTTTTGAATTAAAATGAGATAATAAAGCAAAAGTATGACTCTACAACCCCCAGACTCTGCAAGCACTATCGGGACATCACCCAAGCAAAGCACTAAGGTAAAAGAGACCTAATGCACTAATCTCAAAACAAAAATTAAAAAATGAAATGACAAGAACATTCTTAAAAAATTCAAACTAAAAAGTGTCTTTGGTAAAAAACAGGGGTGTATACAGACTCTAGAAGCATCCAAGAAGACTCAGCAATTATCCAAACTCACCCAGCAACAATTAATCTTCCTCAAAAAGGAAAAACTTAGGGAATACATGACTGTGTGCAGAAAACCCACGTATATACATAGATATCCCAGTAAATACCGTGTGTACACGCGACTGTGAAGACAAAACTCACGTACAGGAAAACAAAAGAGATAAAAAAGAAGGTAAACAAATAAGCTGAGACAAAATTTACTCCTATCAGACACTACTAGGAAAACATGCCCCTAGAGCCGACTCAAAAATAGAGAAATCAAAGCAATTCAAGAACATTGAATGCCGATAAAACCCCCAAAGGAAATGACTAGGAACTCCCCATTATGGTCGCCAATTTTGTTACGGAGAAAAATTCCTATGGTTTGGGGTACCACAACAGACAGAGTAACCGCAGAAATCAATCCTTTCCCATTTTCAAGAGAAGTAAAAAATCTATCACTAAAGGATCTCAAAACATACCTTATTCCGGATGGTTGTTGTAGATCCCCGTTGAACTTTTCCACTCTCGCTTGTATTAGCAATTTGCTCTCTCAACATTTAGCAAACAAGACAAGCATGCTATATAATGGTGTTATACCTAATCTAGCATATATAATCAATGACATATAAGCATTTAAAAGAATCCATGGATTCAATACTCATTTAGATACACATTATTGGACACGAAAAGATATTCTATTAATATAAATCAGAGATTACAATAGTGACAACCTCTATCGGCACGTCTGCGAACCAGAGAAACTGAGTCCTTCAGCTGGGCCTCCACCACTTCAATCCTCCATATCTCGATAGCAAGCTCACAAGAAAAGGCAAGCTTGAGAAGAACACAAAGTTATCCAAGGGACAAAGGGATGCAGACTCAAGTATAAGCTCCGACAACAATGGACTATAGTTTTCTTGCTCTTCAATTCCTCTCCTTTCAATGTATCCAAAGGGTNATGGGGTGATGGAAGGTCAAATCCGAGTGATCTCAAAGCATATGGAAGGTGAAGAGACAAGTGACTTGGATCCACATCAAGGAAAAATCCAAAACTATTTGGCCTTTTGTACACATCCCTATGTACACGGGTTTGAGGGTCATCTCCACGTATATACACGAGAATAGGTTTAAAAGTCACATATGGAAAATAATGCATGTTTTTAGGGATGATCTTGCAAACATAAAGGGTACAAAAGTGGTCCATGGGGTCCAAACAGTCTACAGAGGGACAGGGAAGGCCATAAATGTGTGATCCACCATGTGTGGTAAAATCAACTGTAACAATCACATTAATCATGGTTTTTTCATGAGTTTGGAATAAATTTCTTGCTTTATTCATTCTTAATTGGACTCGTTAGTGTAGCAGTGTAGCTTTTCTTATTTCCACCTTACCTTGTGAATGAATAATAGTTTGGCCTATATCCTAGTCCATATTTATCATTATAAGGTCTTTGGCTATTTAGCATATCATCTAATATCTTTGAGTTTTCCTCAAACTTTGTTTTCATAGCTTCTTCATCAATATTTTTCTTAAATTGCATGATCTCTTCTTCAAGATTTTCAGATTCTTGTATTCTTCTTTTGAGCTACAAATTAAGGTCCTCTTCAATCGTTTTGGATTCTAGAAGTTGATTTTCCAACTCGCTAGTCACGTGGTTTGAATTTTTGTTCTTTCTCCTGCATTTTTCAAGTTCTTCAAGAGAACTAATGAGTTCAAATTTTAAGTCTACTTCACCTTCCTCAGCTGATTCACCATTCCGAGCTTGAGTATCTACTCCCATTAATAGAATTTATGCTTCTTCATCTCCACTTGTATCTTCATCTTTACTATCTTCCATAGTGTAAAGAATTTTCTCTTTCTCATAGTACTTCTTTTTGTTTCCCATTTTACCCTTTTTGAACTTCCTTGAGGATTCTTTCTCATCACTATCATCTTTTTTAGGGTGAGAACATTTTGAATCAAAGTGTCCAATTCTTCCACATCTAAAACACTTTAGGGGTAGATTTCCTTTGTATTTTCTAGTACCTCTCTCAAGTTTTTAAATAAAGAGGGATTCTTCACCATCTGAAATCTATGAATGATTTTTGGATGGGGCTTCAAACTTATTTGATTCATTTATGGCTTTAAATGATGCCATTTTTTCAAAGAATCATTATGTCCCATTATCATCTCATATGTAGTGAAGATCCCATGTAGTTCATCTACTGTTAAGGCATCAAGGTCATCTCGTTATTCTAGAGTGGACAACTTTCAGTCATACTTCATTAGCAATGTTCTTAGTACCTTGTCAACTACCTCTCTTTATTTACATTCTCCTCCAAGGCCTCTAATAGTGTTTACAACTTCATCTACTCTTAGAATGTATTCTCCAATATTTTCTTCTTATTTCATTTTTAGAATTTCAAACTGTCCTTTACATGTCTGAATATTGGATTCTTTGACTTTGCATGCTCCTTCATACACAATCTTTAACTTATGCCAAGCTTGTTTGGCAGTATTGCATCGCATGAATTTTACAAGAAAAAAGTTTGACAATCCACTCAAGATGGAATTTAGGGGACTTTGCATTACCCTCATATTGGTCTAGTTCCAATATGTCTGTAGGTAGGTTGTATGCTATTTTATACTCCGTTTTTAGTTGCTTTATAAACCTTCCATCCAAGAGACATCAGATGGCACTTCATTCTCACACTCCAGTATGCATAATTTTCTCCTATGAATAATGGTGGTTTTTTGGTGGCTACCCTTATTGTTGATCCATAGTGGTTTCTAGGTAGGATAGTCCTTCCAGTGGTTAAACTGTGGTTAAGGAACCCACTCTGATACCAATTTTTGGAATATTGAACAATAATGATAGGGATATTGAATAAGTATTGATAACTTTTAACAATTTAACCCACTTTTAACTTATTCATTAACACCCATGATAAACAAGAACACATAGAACACAAATTTATAGTGGAAGACCAATTGGGTAAACCACCAATACTTCCTATTACTGCAAAATTGTATTTATAAATAATTTTTTCCTTCTCCTAGAGATAAGGATGGTACTACACCCTATTTACCAGCATCTACTGGAAGGAGGAAATGAACCCCTGGTTTTATCAGCTACTGCTGAAAGGATGCTACTACACCCTATTTACCAGCAACTACTTGAAGGAGGCTAAAACCACCTCAAAGGATTGTAGTCTACCCTTGGACCATGATGCCACCATAATATGTTCTTGTCAATTGTCCAAATATCTTTTTCCTTTAGTCTCTGTCACAAATTACTTCTACACATCATTGGTCTCTACTTCTACTAGCTCCTTCTATGATCTGGACTGCAAAGATGATTTCTCTCACGCATCATTCTGTCTGCAAATACCCTCTAATACATTTTCTATGAATCCATCTCTTCGTCATTACGCCTTTTCATTCTTACATCATTCCTCTTCAAGAAAACATCAATTCTTCATGTTAACAATTCTTTAATTCTATTTAGGTTTACCACTCATACTTTTCCACAGCAAAAACTTACTAGAATTGCCTCTTCACAATGATCATTCTTCACCAAAAATTCTTTTGAATTTACCTTTTTTCTGCAATGATATTTCCATAATAGATCCTTTCTGCAACCATCTTGAGTTGTTGATCCATTGCAAACTCATTCATGTTCGTCAATCTAACACACATATTTCTCTTTGTAATCATCTTTCTATAATTTCCTTAGCTTTCTGCAACAACCTTTCTGCACTGTTGATTTCTAGCAGACTCTTCCCTAGTCGTTGATCTGAGATCTGATGCGGATTGTGGATTGTAGACATGCGTTCTAACATTTTTTCTCAAAATTTCTTTCTGCAATTTCCTTTCCGCAAGATATTTTTTGCACCGTTGATTTCTTGCAGACTCTTCCCTACCCATTGATCTTTAGATCATATGCGGATTACGGGTTTTCCAAATTTCATGAAAGTACTTCTGCAATTTACCTTCCACAAGTTTTTTTCCGCTCCATCGATCTAATGCGGACTCTCTCCTAATCATTGATCTGATGCAGATTGCGGATTATAGGTTTTCCAAATTCATTAAAAATGATTTCGCAATATTTCTTCCATGTCGTCGATGTCACGTGGACTCTTCCCTAATCGTTGATGTTAGATGAGATGTGGATTGTGGATTGGGGGTTTTCCAAATTCCTTAAAATTATTTCACAATTTTCTTTTCATGAAATTTCTTGCGTGTCATCGATCTCATGTAGACTCTTTCCTAATCGTTGATCTTAGATCAGATGCAGATTGTGGATTGTCAGTTTTCCAAATTTCATGAAAATGCTTTTGCGATTTTCTTTCCATAATTTTTCTTCTGCACCGTCGATAGCTTGCGGATTCTTTCCTGACAATCGATCTTTTGGATTGTAGATTGCATAATGTGGAACCACACTTTTCAATTTTAGACTTCCGCAATTTTATTTTTCGCAATTGTGCTTCCTCGTCGTCGATCTATTGTAGAATATTTTCCCACCTTCAATGTTACATATTGCGGATTGTGGAATGCGGAACCACACCTTGCCATTTTGGACTTCTGTAGTTTTATTTTCTACAATTAGGCTTATGCAACATCGATCTCTTGTAGAAACATTTCCAACCGTCGATCTTATGAATTGCAGATTGTAGAATGCGGAAATACTCTTTCCCATTTTGTACCTCCACAAATTTATTTTCACATTTCTTATGAACCCTCGATTTCCTTGTGGGTTCACTCCTAACCTTCGATATCCTTGTAGGTTCACTCCTGACCATTGATCTACAATTAGATGCAAATTGTATATCTTCACTTTTCCTTGTGCAAAAATTATTCACCACCATTGATTTCTTTGTCGATTCAATCCTAACCATTGATCTATGATCAAATGCATATTTTTGGATCCTTCCAAATATTCTTGGTGCTTCGAACTATCATCTCCACTTCTCACTTTGCGGATATTTCCACTTTCATCAATCCTGTCGCTAATTTTTTTATTCAACTTTGTAATTCCGTTGTCTTTCACTAAGTTCATGCTGTCATCATGGTTTACTAGCTACTCCTTTGTTATTGTTGAAATCCTTTAACATCAATCAACAATACACATAATGGATCTCTTTGTCATCCCGAACTCCTTTGACATCAATGACAGTTATATTCTCAACAGTTGTTAGAGTAACTTGATGGATAGTGGTAGTAACATCTTGAATTGCATGCCAACAGGATTTAAAATATGTTCACTATGTTCTCATTTCTTTCTACCACAACATTAGACTTTGAAAAACCATGTGCCTCTTTAAAAACCTAATACAATTATAGGAACCCCATTTTTCCATTGGTCCTTCAAGTTGAACACAAAGAATTCCATTCCCAAATTTGGCGGAGTTAAAAATATGGACAATCTAGACTCCCAGCTTCGCAATATGGAAGACCACTTCAATACCTGGTGTAAATGCATAGATTCTAAAAGACATATGATAGTAAATGTAGACATGGATGAGTAGGCCCTCACCTAGAGATAGATGCACACCTAGCACTTTGTAAGCACAAACCAATGTCTAATGGGCACATTGGACGAATTCAAGGTTTCCTAGTCCTATTTGATGGTGCACAGGTGGATAGTGATCAATATGACTAAACCATGACCTATTTTAGGGCTTCCTAGCTTAGCCATGGCTTGCCTAGGGCTGCTTATAATGATATGTAACGTTCTTTTGGGTTCTTGCATTGACCCATGCCCTTTTCCTTTCTACTAGATATGTGTCGTGATCCTTGTGGGCTGCTAGATATATGTCTTGATCCTTGTGGGATGCTAGATCTGTGTCTCGATCCTTGTTGACTACTAGATTTATGTCAATAATCTTGTTACAGGTACTAGGGATGCCATAAGGTTGTTTTACTGATTTGAGATCAATACTCTAATTTCCATTATTGAGTTGTAACCCTTCTAATCCTGCTAGGTCTAATTTGTGGCTATTGTAAATCTACCAGAGTTGTGTTATGGTTGTTGTAATATACCTAAGATAGGATGTCACTATTTATATAGAGCTGGTACTATTTTGAGCATGCCCGGGACTAGGTTGTTATTGTTTTTAGCATGCATTAGGTTGGGTCATGAAAATTAGCATTGGGTTGTGACCTTTTTGTCATGACTTAGGCTGCTACACTTGGATCATGACTTACTATTGTTTACTAATACTGTGTTGTAATCTTTTTGTATCCTGCTAATGCTACATTGAATCTATTTAGCCTACTATAGTAGGCTATGACCTACTGAATCTATTTGGAAGATTCTCTAGTGCTTGAAAATTCTACAATTATGCATGAAGGTTGTCACTATCGCAAGCATTTCATTACAATAGGAGTTTAAAGGTTTTATTCTCATTGATGGACTGTTTGTTTTTAGCAAATTGAAATATGTATTAGTCTAACCTTACCCTACTACAACCTATTTTCTCTCTATAAGGTATGTCCATTATTCCTTAGTGACTTGTCCTTCAAAAGGAAAGGTATGATCTTGAAAAATATCTAAGTATAAAGAAGATCTCAACCAATACTGTTGGTTTCCTCTTTTACTGATATTATTTGATGACTTTTTGTGTAACTTGTTAATTAGCCTATTTCTTTATTGCTGCTATTTAATGTTACTACATATGTCAACTTTAACACATGGACCTTTGCAAGTCTTAAAGTTGAAAGAGATGAAATATATGTTTAAAATTATCTTGCATTTCCTTCATCATCCAAAATATCAAATATTCAATCACTAGCTCCAATATTTTTTAACCTGGCTCTAATACAATGTTATAAGATGCATCACATATCGAAAATAGATACAATATATGAGATTTTATATTGAGATTTAATATATTAGTTTTGCTCATTGGTTTCAACATATGCTTCATGAGAAAATGAAGAATATGTGTGATATATTAACCTAGGTGAACAATGGGTTCAATGCATGTAATTTCACTAGTTTTATATTCCCCTTTTTTGTAGAAACAATTCTCTTTTATATACACAAAGAATTGGTGCTTATAAAATATGCAAAATATTGATTCTCCTGTTAACCCAAAATATCCCTCAGTAAGCTCTACATGACCTACACCACCTAAAGACATCCATTACACTACCCTCATTTGACCCCCACACCCTTGCAAAGGCTCAAAAACATGAAAAGGGCTTAAAAATACCTAAAAAGAGCCAAAATAGCTCTCATAGGGGCTAAAACCTCCAAAAAGGGGCTAAAAACCCTCAAAGGAGCTTAAAACCCCCAAAGGAGCTAAGAATTAGGAAAAGGGGACTTAAAGTCCAAAAAAGGGGCTAAAGCCCTAACTAGGGGATTAAAACCCTAAAAAATCAAGAAAAAACTATAAATAGAGGGGTGGGGGTCACTCTCAAAACACTCCTTCCCTGCCCACCGTTACTCTGCTTGTATGAGTTCCTTGAGGAGACAACTTGCTCAAGCCATTCAACCCTCTCTCTCTTTTGCTCCATTGTCTACTTCCCTTGTGTGTTGAGCTTAGCTCCACAACATTCAAACTAGTAAGGAAAGGATGCTCCTTGAGCTAGGGCATGGTGGCCCATCATCCATTAAAAATCTTAGGTATAATGAGATGCATGTTTTTTGTTATTTTTATTTGTAGCTTATATGTATGTGTAGTTTATTTCTAACAGTGGATTGCAGGTTCTCCACTAATGATTAGTTGCAGGTTTATTTTTCTCACGGTTTGTTGCAGGGTTTCCATGGATCAAAGATAACCCTTCTTTGCAAGTTTTTCATTCACCAAAGAAACCATACCCTTTCATCCTATAGACGGAAGGTATTCATTTCTGCATGTAGCCAGGGTTTTCCCTGAGCTACAGATTGGCGACCATACCGGGTCGATCCCACGGGATCCCTGGGCTTTTTGTTTTTAATATTTTGCTTACTTAGTTTGATATATCTTTGCTTATTTAGGTTTTTCAAATCTATTTCTTTCATTTTTCTTGTTATTTTGGCCATACTACCAGTTACTGCTGGTCGTTCTTTGATTTGCAAATCATTCAACTATGCAAAAACAACCGAACCGAATTTCTGAAAATTTACCTCTGTTCGGTCTCATTTTCTGCTCAAACAGTTGATCCATTTATGAATTTTCCTGAGGATCTAATAAAAGGGTCAGTTTATGAAGTGGGTTTTCAATGGTTTGAGGTAATTCCTCATGGTTTGATCACAATCCCTCCCCCCCGCCCTACAAAAACAGGTCCTCTACAGGTGTGCGACCCATTTTTTTACTTTGTATGAGCATTTTAACTTTTTGGGATTACTTGTTTGCTGCTATTTGGACTGTCAGTGCGGCCTAGATGCCACTATCCAGTAGCCTATTTATTTTTGCAAACAATTTTTGTAAATTGTAGGTTGATTTGGTTAGCTTTTAATACATATGAATCTATTTTAAGGCTTGAATAGATTAGTGTAGGTTAAATTTTAGTTTTTAATAAGAATTGGAAATTAACTCCTTGCCTAGCCCTTCCTCCTCTACCCAGTCATCACCCTCCTAGGTATTCTTGGATACGATGAAGGGTGAAGCTCTTATAGTAATAGGCACTTCACTTGTGATTGCTTTAGACCACTAAAAATGGGTGACTTGGAAGGTAGAGGGGGTGGTAGGCCCAGGGAGCCTCACAACATTCACGTCCTCCCTGTTGACCGACCTTGCACTCAGAGAGTGACTTGAGGATCTACGGATGGGATTAGTCCCATTGTGTTGATATCCCAACACTCTTTCTTGGTTGAAGAGGAATACAAGTGTAAGGAAGTCACTTAGTAAGTCTACCATAGTTCAGATTCATTAATGGCATGTTTCAAATTTTCTGTTCACAATTTACTAGTTTCATAACAATTTACCCATGTTGTAAGTTCTGTAAAAAACCATAAAATATATGCGAAATATTCATAAGCCATACAAGAAACCACCAAATGAATAACAAAAAACAATAAAAAATACAATGGACATGCACACAACCATACCAAATAAGATAACCAAACTCAGTTCATGACGCTGAGCCAACCAATAAAATCTGTTAATTTACACTAATTCAAACACTTGCAGACTTTGAGGACATAAGCCCCTGACTACCTTAACCATGGGAATTACTTGGGCTCATCCCTTAAACTCATTTTGAGGAGTACCATGAGAACCCCAAAGTAGATGGCCACTGAGAGGAATTTCCAAGCGAAATGGGAAATGAACCCTACCGATTGACTAGCACTCTCGTGAGGAAAAATACAAGCATTGTCTCTTGGTAGTCTTGGTGGCCGAGTGACCACCTAAAAGACAATAGGAACCCACTAAAACTGGGGTCCAGAACGTCACTACTAGATTTCACCAACTGATTTACCAACCAGACACAATTGATCCCCCATGCTCTTCCTCACACCTAAGAGGCGATCCACCATAGTTTGGGTCCTTGAGCCAACACCATCAAGACCATTCTCAACAACCCTCTACACTGTCATAAGGCCACATAGCCTCAGACTCAAACTCGGACTCATATCAATTTGAGCCCAACTTACATACCGCACCATCTGGCCCCATGGCTAGTGCAAACCCGAATCCATTTTCTGGAATGATCATTGGTAGACATACCTCAAGTCAACACATTTACCCTTGCAGGTGGTCCTAGTACTTCCAAGCAGACTTTACTAGCTGAATTGCTTCCACCGATACTTACCAATCAAATTGCCCCAACTGACATATTGTTGAAATATTGTAACTTCGAAGAATATTCTAAATGTATCTTTTTTTGGTCCTCGATGTTCCTACCGAGGGAACCACTTGTATTAATTTGTACCCCAATTCTTCTAATCGGAAGACTAATAAGAGTCATGAGGTAGTCCCCTCTAATTGTAAAGGTGGGTCATTAGCACCCCAGTGTGGTTACTTGAGCCTACATGTGTAACTCGAGCCTACATGATTAACTCGATCCTACATATCGGATTTAATTATTAAAGTGAACGGATGAATATAAATAGAGGTGTTGCGCTCCTCATTTGGAACACACACACTCACTTGTGTAGCGCATTAGTGAAGGAGACAGAAGTAGCTAGAGAAAAAGGAGGATCAGACTTTGATCAGTCTTTTGGTTTTACCTTTTATCTTTTTGGGGCATCTATATTGAGGAAGCTTTTGCTGGGTTTTTCCCTTTATGGTTTTCCCAAGATAAATCTTTGTGTTCTTTTTGTATGGTTGTGCTTGTCTATCTTTCAATGATCTTTTGGCTTATGGTTATGATGTTATGATGGTAAATGTCTTAAGATTTGATATAACCATTAAAAATTTAACATTGTCTCAGACCCACCTTGAAAGAAGACATTGTGCAGCTAAAAAATCTAGGGCTTATTACTTATTGGGTCTCTCTCCACAATCAATCAACAAAATAAGGCTAGGCTGACTCTCCATTGAAGGGCACATCTTTTTGTTGAAGCGGAATTCGATTCTGAGCATTTTCAGTTTTAGGTGCAGGAAATTAGGGATTTTTACAGAAGAGGAATTTTTTATTGATCCTAGCATAGGTGTCTCTCCTCATCAAAATTGAATTTTAGAGACCTGGATCAATATTTTTGGTTGGGTGAAACTCTAGGAAATTCAAACCCTAGTTTGACCCCGAGCTGGAAAAACCCTAAATACTAAAACTGATAAGTTTTGGTACATTCTCTATATCTCAGGATTGGTGAAGTCTCAGGAGATGAAAATTGTAGAGGTCGAATATACAATTCTGATTTACAGGTTTTCCAAAATTCAACCTCCAATTCTCTATATTTTGGGAGATATGATCCCTCCAAGTTAGGGCTCCATACTCTTTCAGGATTCATCCCTAAATAGGACACCTGGGGAGAATTGCTATATCTTGTGCTACAAAGGTCCAAATGAAATTTCAGAAGATGTTCCACAAAGGGCACGGACTTTAATTTCTGTGGTCCAATTTTTAAACTCATAAGTTGAAACCATGACACGTGGAAGTCTGTACAACTTCATTGTTCTTAACAGTCCTGTAACAGGTCACCTTGGGAAAATGATCATAAGTCCCAATTGGTGAAACCAATTCTAATGAAACATATGGTGTTGGAATAGGTACATTCAAGGATACCTCAATGTGATGTTTTAGAAACATAGGAGTAGTAATTTCTGGGATAGTGCAGAAACAGTATCAGGCATTTCTACAGGAGAAATTGGAAAACTAGGGCTTCCTGTTCCGGGAGCTTCCCTCCATTGTTTTCAGAAAAGGAGTACATTGGACATATCAAATTGAAAAGATATATATTTCTATCAAATAATATCTTAAATATTCCAAGTTTTGAAAATCAGGGTTTCTCTGACAAACCCTAGATCATCCAGCTTTGGAACCACAACAGACACCTCAAATCAGTAAGATCTAATCTTTTGCTATTTCCATTTGAGGTTCGCATCAGCTTGGTGATAAGCTTGGTGTAGTTGACAACTTCCAAGCATGGAACTATTTGATCTCTCTGAAGAAAATGAATTGGACACCTACATGAGTAAAGAGGTTCCAATTCCAGCGGGAGATGAGGCTCAAAGCCTTACACCAGAAGAACTTGGTCAAGGACAAGAAGATCATTGATGATTCAGTCACACATGAACTTGTACCACAAGTGTATTCCCTAAAGACACTGAAAGAGATGTTTGATTCCTTGACCAAGATATTTGAAGGAAAGAACATGCATCGGAATATGACCTTAAGAAACAAATTGAAGAGATAAAAGAAGAAGTGAAGAATGTATAAGTGGTGATAGCCACCTTGAATAACCTCCCTGGATCATAGGATTCATTCATGCGAGGAATGTGTGCCAGAAGGAAGTCATTAGTTTTAGCTAACTATGGGAAGAAGAAGAAGCTTGCCTCATAAGAAGAGAAGATGAAGATGGGAGCAATTGAATATCAAGCTCTCACCATTCAAAGAAGATCCCTCAAGTGATGAGGAATATGAAGAACTCAATTCTTGAAGAACCTCTTATCCATCTTATCATTTGGATAAGAAATGATGATTTCATGAATGAAGAATATGATGAAGCAGAATGATCAAGAAGGATTCTACCCACGAAATGAATACAAGATAAGTGTTCAATTGTCATTTCATGATATTGTTTTGTTATGCATTTGATTATATTCAGTTGATGTGTTATGCATAATAGATTGTTTGCATTAATGATAGTATACTACTAATATGCATGTGATGGGTAAGTAGCTCATGGTGCTATACAAATCTCCATTGCTACTTATCTAGAATGAAACCTCTTTGTTGACATATTGGATTAGTGCACAATCTCAATGATGTCATGGTAGATATGGAAGGCATCTAGAAATTTTTCGTGAGATATGGATGAATGTTGTATTGGCTAAACAATTGCATGATGCATAAGAATTTGTCGTTATGCATATGTTTTATGAAATAGCTCTAACCATGCAACTGGTGCATTTGAATTGTAGGAAAGGTCTTGTACAACTTCCTACAAGAAAAAAAGGATGAGACTTGTTTCGAAGAACAAGTGATGACAATTCAACATTCACTCCAATAAACATGAATCTGAAGCTCCGAGGGTCAGAGACACCATGACGGAAGAAAGAGATTCAGAGAGCGGTATATCCACCTCGAAGGATGAATACCACCATGGGTGCGAGATATAACTCAAGATGAAGAAAAGAATGGCGATACTTCCAAACCAAATTAAGAGGCCTCAGGTACACTCTAGTTGTGTAACATAGTTAGGTGACATCATTGATGCTAACCTTTCCAGCTATGAAAGAAGCTATGATCAAAGAGTAACAATTGATCATGGGGAATGATGTATACGATATGGTTTCGAGACATAAAGAGGAAGTACATAGTATATTCCATATGGATATACAAGAACAAGTTTAAAAAGCAAGGTTCGTGATTTTCCTCAAAAATAATAGACTATGACATGACATACTCTATTCACCAGACCTACTAGAAGTATATATCAACATAGAACCACCTATACAGAATGAAGAGGGAATATGATACTCCACTTCAGGGGGAGTGACTACAGAAGATATCTGAGTTCGACATGGTACGACATGATGGACAGCTTCCTGATGGATCAAGACTTTAACAAGAGTAATGTGGGTTCCAACCTTCAAGGTTGAATACAGAAGACTAGGATATGTTGATGACTTGATAAGATGAACTCATGGAAGATGTTATGATGAAAGAATACTAGAATGATGTTTGGGATATAGCACTCAATCCAGAAAGAAAGAATTTGGTATCTTCCAAATGGATTTGCAAGATAAAATATGTTGATGATAGAAGTAAGGAAAGACTTGTCGCTATAGGTTTCTATAAGAAAGAGGAAATTAATTCTAGAGAGACACTTACTCCAGGAAGCAACGTACACTTCCTTCAGAACTATCATGGTAGTTTCTTCCATGATGAAGTAAAGACAAGCCTTCCTTATTGCTATGGAAGGATAGATAGTTTCTTGATGAAAGTCAATCCTAACCTTTAATTCAAGGTTATAGAAGATGAACATGTCATACTATTACTATATGTGAATAATATATTCCCGATAGGGAATGAGAAACAGATTGTAGAATGCAAGAAGAAGCTCATTGAAGAATTTTAGATGAAAGAACTTGGGTTAATGCATTATTCCTAGGTCTGGAAGTATGGAAAAGGTTAGAAGGAATATTTCTCAACCAGAGAAAGTATGCAGTAGAGATATTGAAAATATTTGATATGTTTGAATGAAAATCCATGGCCACACCCATGGATTCCAACCTGAATTTATTAGCCGATGACTCATAAGAGTTAGTGGATGTGACTCAATACAGACAGATTATTGGGTCATTGATGTACTTAACAAATACCAGACCAGACATTTGTTTTGCTGTGAACACCTTAAGTCAATATCTAGTTCAACCTAGACAGGTTCACTTGGTAGCTGCAAAACATGTGATGAGATATTTGAAAGGGACTATAGAATTTCGTCTATAATATGATAATAGCCATGAGTATAGATTGTATGGTTATACAGATGTAGATTGGGATGGAAGTATCTCAGATAGGAAAAGAACATCAAGTGGATGTTATAGTCTGGGATCTGCTATGATTTCATGGTTTAGCAGAAAGCAATCCAGTGTTGCTCTGAGCACATCCGAAGCAGAATATATAGCAGCTTGCTCTGCTAGTTGTGAAGCCATATGGCTTCGAAATTTGATGTCAAGATTATTCAACCTAGAGTTGGACACTACTGTGATTCTATGTGACAACCAAAGTTGTATAAAGATGACAGAGAACCCTCTGTTCCACGACAGATCGAAGCACATAGAAATCAAGTATTTCTACATTTGAGATATGATGCAGAAAGGATCCATAAAGCTCCAGTATGTGAGTACTGATGAACAAGTTGTTGATGTGTTGACAAAGCCTCTGTCTCGAGTAAAGTTTGAAGACTTTCGAGACAAGCTTGGTGTTGTTCGAAAAGACCTTTCCCGAAAGGGGGAGTAGTGATGTTGCAGTGGGATTGTATCATCCCTAGGCACTTGCCCTAAAGTGATCCAATGACCTCGGTCCTTGAGAATGAAGAGGGATTGTATCATCCCGGGACATATGTCCATAAGTGATCCGATGACTTCAGTACTTAAGAACATGTGTTGATCCAGTAATTCCAAAAGGAAGGATATTTGGTAGCTCTTTAAAGACTTGATCCTATAATTCCGAAAGGAAGGATTGTCTGAGTTCCATAGATGTGTTGATCCCGTAATTCTGAAAGGAAGGATTGCTTGAGTTCCACAGATGTGTTGATCCCGTAACTCCAAAAGGAACGATCATTGGTAGCTCTGTAAAGACTTGATCCCGTAATTCCAAAAGGAAGGATCATTGGTAACTCCGTAAAGACCTAAATCCCATAATTTTGAAAGGAAGGATCGTCTGAGTACCACAAATGCATTGTTCTTGTAATTACAAAAGGAAGGATCATGTTGATGTTTTGATGATGATGATGCTTTGATGATGATGATGTTTTGATGATAATGATGTTTTGATGATGATGATGTTTCTGATTGAAAGGTCAAAGTGCTGAAGATGTTGCTGCTAATCGAAAGGTCAAAGTGCTGAAGATGTTGCTGATCAAAAGGTCAAAGTGTTGAAGATGTTGTTGCTAATCAAAAGGCCAAAGTGCTGAAGATGTTGCTGATCGAAAGGTCAAAGTGATGAAGATTTTTCTGATCAAAAGGTCAAAGTGCTGAAGATGTCACGCTGATCAAAGAGTTGTTGTTGTTGAACATTGAAGACAAAGACTATATGATGTTGAAAATCTTCCAATGATTTATATATGTGTTACCCTGATGATGTTGATGATGTCCTCTATCTCTCCCCTAACATTGTTGTTGTTGATGTTGTTGTAGAATACCCTTCTTGTTAAGGGGGAGTGTTGAAATATTGTAACTTTGAAGAATATTCTATATGTATCTTTTTGTGGTCCCCAATGGTCCTACTGGGAGAACCACTTGTATTAATTTGTACCCCGATGCTTCTAATCGAAAGAATTAATAAGAGTCATGAGGTAGTCCCCTCTAATTGTAAAGGTGGGTCATTAGCACCCCAATGTGGTTACTTGAGCCTACATGTGTAACTCGAGCCTACATGATTAACTCGAGCCTACATGTCAGATTTAATTATTAAAGTGAACGGACGATTATAAATAGAGATGTGGTGCTACTCATTTGGAACACACGCACTCACTTGTGTAGCGCATTAGTGAAGGAGAGAGAAGTAGCTAGAGAAGGAGGAGGATTAGTCTTTTGGTTTTACCTTTTATCTTTTTGGGGCATCTATATTGAGGAAGATTTTGCTGGGTTCTTCCCTTTAGGGTTTTCCTAGGATAAATCTTTGTGTTCTTTTTGTATGGTTGTGCTTGTTTATCTTTCAACGATCTTTTGGATTATGTTTATACTGTTATGATGTTAAATGTTTTAAGATCTGATATAACCATTAAAAATTTAAAACATACTTGGGGGCAGTGACCCGTCCACTCACACTTTCCCACTTGTCATACCTGGGGGAAGTGGTCCTTCCACTCACACTGTCCCACCTGTCATACTTGGGGGCAGTGGCCCTTTTTCTCACATCGTCCCACTTGCCATACCTGGGGGCAGTGGCCCATCCACAACTATTCCACAAGTACCCCCAGTCACGTAGGTACATTATGTTTCTGAAAAACCCACCACCATTGTTTGTCCTTCACACATCAACATTGGGTCAAACCTCCATTTCATGGCATGCCTAAACCTTCCTGACTTGGCTAGGTTAAACAATGACCCCATATGTCATCAAACCTTTTAGCCTCCCATGCCAAACAAACTCCCCTCATACATCCCCAAGTTTGAAGGGAAGGCATGGGAGTGCCCCCAAAACCATATCATGACGTTTCACCCATGGTTCTCATCAAACAACATTATAGATGATTCGATTAGACTTAGACTATTTCAACGCACCCTCATAGGTGTTGCATCCAAGTGGGACATTGAGCTACCACAAGGCAAGTACCTAGAATTCAACTCCTTTGCCTTTATGTTCTTGTAATATTTCCAACTCCTCGTCAGATATGATGGAGTGGAAATATTGCTATCTTGCCACCAAAATACTGCAACCCACATCACCGACCACATCCATGAGTGGAGGTGACATCGTAGCTTGTGCAAGATCAAGCTTAATGACAAGATCTTCCTAGACTGGTTCTTGAAAACCTTTTTGACACCTATAGCCAAGGACATCGCCTTTGAACATCCCCAAATAGAGGAAGAGGCCATATTGAAGGCCAAATAGTTTGACCGCATTTATGCATAGTTAGGATACCTCTATACCCTCATTCCAGATGCTCCCCATGCAGACACCTCTTACCGGGATGTGCTAGGGGCATCTCATGCCGCAAATGGCATCATAAGCTCAGTTTCCCACAAAACACAACATCACGTGACACCACCCATGATGCTTCCACACCCAAGAAACACCTGTAGTGTTTCCTACCCAACCTAATATCCTGATTACTCAAGAATGATAACACAATCTCGAGCTACAACCTCCTATACACAACCTGCGCCATAGAAATAGGCCCATGCACCTTCCTAGACAGCACAACAATATTCGGGACAAATGAATGGATTTGTGGCACTTCCATCCCCCCAAGTTTACTATCCACCACCAGTGCAAGCTGCTCAAGCCCTCACCCCAGCCCCACAGGCACCTCTGGGACAAGTTTTTGCTCAGCAGAATCGTCCCAACCCACCTACCCCCAACAACCAACAAGGACAAAGAAGAAACAACCAATCTAGGAATCGGGGTAAAAACCAACCCCAAAGAGGTAACCAACATCCTAACCCCCCCTCGCAATGCCTCCAACCCACCAGCACAAATCCCCAACAACCCAGTCCTCCTTGACGGAACACCCCATTACAAACCAACAAACCATGGGAGCTGTGCAATGTCTATGGGAACTGCACCCATGAATGTCTACTTATGGGATGCACCAAAAGAATCCTCCATGATGAAGACCAGTAAGGAAACAATGTGGTTGCCCAAACAAAATAGAACCCAACACCACTGGGCCCTCCTCCCATGGTGCTCCAGAACCTGTTACCAGTCCAATGATTGGTAGCAACCACACTCTTGCCCCAAACCGCTCCCGCAACCCACCCTGTTCCACATCCCACGGAGACAATAGTACACCAACCACTAGTAGTTACAGCATAGGAGATCAACCTATAGACCAAGAAGAACCAATAAGGATCCTCTACTGAAACCCCTGACACAGTAGCAACATCCACATCTAACACTGCCAATGTTCCTCTTCACCTCCCCCCCCCTCCTACAGGTTTGCACTTCCCCTTTAGGTGCCTCACCAACAACACTACCGCAAGTGCGGTAGTTAACTATAGTATCATCGATGACTTGGCCCAATCACCTATGGCCATGTCGACTCTTGAAGTACTCAAAACATGCCCAACACAGTGGAAATCCTTGCTAGCTGCCCTTGGTGCCATAGACCCTTTTGACTCTAGATTAATCACATTTGATTGGATCAAGGAGAACTCAGAATGCCATTAACCATCACCTTCCAGATCCCGGTGTCAATTCTGAATTTGGTTGTGCACCAATGCATCATTGATGAGGGGGAATCCACTTGCGTCATGTCAACCTTGGTCTGGAAAAAACTTGGGTCCCCCATCTTACAGTCGTCCACCACCACGTTGCGTGCCTATGATGGCCATCCGACCAAATCCCAAGGAATCCTCCCGCACGTCCCCATCTATTTAGGCAGGAAGACCATCCTAATTGACATAGAAGTTGTCAATGCTCAGTTAGACTACAACCTTCTTCTAGGACGTATCTATATGTACATGATGCGAGCTCTGGCATATACCGTCTTCTGCCAAATGATGTTCCCTCACGATGGGAAAATCGTGACTGTCGACCAGTTGACTTACCATGATCCATAAGCGCCAACAGCACCAACTAACATTATTCCCACTATCGACAGCACCACCACCCCCATAATCCTGAATGTAGGCCGAGGGTTGTTCATCGACACCTCTATGATGACTTCCTTCCCCTTAGTATCACCACCATCTCTGTCAAGTGATACCGCGGATTTGCGCATACTGTCATCCAACACTACTGCACCACAACCCCATCTGCAACCGCAATACCAACAGCAGCCACAACCACCAATGCATCCCCAAATGTCCTCCCGAGTCCACACAATTTCCTTCCTATTTCCTCCACCTGGCATAATGAGTAAGCCAGTAATGGCCACCTTAAACTTACCCAATTTCACATTGGGGATTCCTATATGGTACCTCAATCCACCAGCCCAACCTTCGACACCCCAAGTTGTGTTAACCCCTGTTCAACCCATTGCACTTGAATCACGTCCCCCTCTTGGCCCACAAAAACCACCTTTTGCACCTCTACCAGCCCCAACTCATCCAAAAAGGGATAGCTTAAAAAAATCCAAAGAAGCATCTGTTGAATATCGAATGACTCCACCTTGTGCCATGTGTGACATACACGGTCATGCAACACAAAATTTTCCTGAGATTCCAATCATCCACACACACTTAGATGGCATGGACACAACGGAGAACATCCTTATGGTTGTCCTCCTGAGTGGGACAACAGTAAAAAACAAGGCTTTGAGGAAAAACCATGCATGTGCCCTTTGTATATTGTATGGACATTACTCCCACCATTTCCAAGACTTGGCTGAGTTTTAGGCCGCCCTTAGCCAACTTTGGAAACATTACCTTGAATCCAAAGTCACTGCCATTGAGGAGATCCACCCTCTGGTTTCTTCCTCAACCACCACAACCATTTACATGATCTCTAGCTCCAGTAGTTTTCCTATCTCCTAGCCCATGGAAGATCCACCTGATCTACCCTGGCACCACTGTCAAGATGATGGAGAGATCTATAAAACCACCACTGGTTTTACCCTATTCCCTTTCAACCATGGTGTGGAATCAGTTCTTCCCATTGAAGGAAAAATTTCGTCACACCGCCTTGCCAATGACCTTTGTCTCGGAAAGGGGGCATATCTCTTCGCTAACTTAGATGGTCGGATCTTGAAGAATCCCCACAATGGACTCCACCTCAAGAGATCCCATTCCTGATACCACCATCATAAGTCACTTATAATGTAGATTTTATTTTTTGTTTTGCATCATTTTTACCACGATTCGGTGACCCCCTCCAGTGGTTGTTCTGCTTCTATTCATGGTGAGTCCGTTCTATAACCCCATCGCATCATTTGCACATGAGCATGTAGATATTATCCCTGCCCGTGCTCTACTAGGATCCCACTAGATAATGCGGTCCCCTATCTGCACATGCACACAATATGTTGCACGCATGATATAGCTACCAACATGCTAGCATACCATAAGGTCCCAAAACCTGCCTTGAAGGTCGAGGCCTCTTCGTATCCCCCTGGTTACGCAACACTCCTGGGTCGAGAAATGAACTTTAGACTTCCTCCCTCCCCACTGATTCCTTGGGCCACTTCCTGGAGTCCTGTCAGTTTGTCTGTCACCACACAAATCACATGTGTACATTGAGCGAGCTCCATTCCCATAGGCCTCCATTCAGTCTAGTTTTTCCCCATGCACCATTACACCAAGGGAAACATCACTAGTTGCTAATAAGAGTCATCCAAAGTCCCCTTGAGACACCATTCACACCACTAGGTTTGGTTTTTCATCCTCTATCTTATGATGAGACCATTGTCTCATAGTCTGTTATCACTCCAGGAAACTCCTCTAGGTTGTAGCTCGAGGATTCCTGGTAACTTACAATTTTTTGGGGTTTTTTTATACGAATCAAGTTAATTGACCTATATAACCTTTCCACTCCCAAGGCATGCATAAAAATCACTCATTTACAAGGCTTTTAGTTAAAATTGCTCAGAAGTTTGACAATAAGGTGCAAGGATGGAGAACTCACCAGGCTGGCAGACTTACATACAAAGCACATGCATATAAATGGCTAAATCCTGATGAGGATTATATTTATAAATCAAATCTCACTAACAAACCAATAGGATGACAGCTATCATCTTTTTAATCAATCTGAAAATGACCTAAATACACATTTAGGCATAAATATAGTAAAGAAAGAGATGATGGCTGAACAGATCACAACAAAAGAGTTTATATCATGAATAAGTAAAATGAAAAGCATGAAAGCATTATAGGATTATAAATCCCCAAATTTGAACCTTTATTATAAAATCTATCTTAGGCTTTATAGCCTTCTACAAAAAGTACAGATCCCGAAACCTTGATCTATTTTCACAAAAATACTCAAAAGTGGTAGTTTTTTCAAATTAGGGTTTCAAACCCTACCTAACTATTTGTCTAACTATGACGAAGATCTAGTTCACTGAGTGAACATTAAATAACTGAATTAGTTGCTAGTGATCACTAATGCTAGTCCACTATAAATTTTCCACCCAAAGCCAGCGTTTCGGTGGTTAACTGACGTGATCTTTCTTGCTTAATCTGCCGGAATTTTCTACCTTGTCTCTATGGTCGGTGATTGGAAGCTATAACCACTAACTCGTCGGTGATCGAAACTCCAAACCATTAAAACATTGAAATCTCAAGACGGAATGCTACCGCAGTGTCGGCGTTTCAAACCATTGACGTCGCGATCGGCGATTGGAAGCTCTAGCCACTAAGGATCAGAGCTTTACATCTAAATGCTGCCACAGTGTCGTCATTTCAAACCACTAACGTCACGATCAGTGATCGGAGGCTCTAGCCATTAACTCATCAGAGCTTTAAATCTAACTATTGCCACAGTTTCAGTGTTTCAAACCACTAACGTCACGATCGGAGGCTCTAGCCACTGACCCATCAGAGCTTTAAACCTGAATGCTGCCACAGTGTTAGCATCTCAAACCACTAACATTGCAATCGGTGATTGAAATCTCTAGCCACTAACTAATCAAAGCTTTAAACCTAAGCATTTACGCAGTGTCAATGATTCAAACCACTAAATTCTAAGCATCGACGATCGAAAAGACTAACCACTAATCTGTCGATGATCGAAAGCTCTCACCACTAACCCATCGGAGCTTTAAACCTGAGCGTTGTCGCAGTGTCAGCGATTCAAACCACTAACTTCTAAGCATCAGCGATCGGAAAGACTAACCACTAATCTGTTGGTGATAAGAAGCTCTAGCCATTAACCCATTGGAGCTTTAAACCTAAGCACTGCCACACTGTTAGCGATTCAAACCACTAACTTCTAAGAATCGACGATCGAAAATACTAACCACTAATCTGTCGGTGATCGAAAGCTCAAGCCACTAACCCATCGGAGCTTTAAACCACTAATTTTTGGCAATCGGAACCCCAATATTGAACATGTCGGCGCTTTAAACCGCAAGTTTTTTGTAGTTTTGGCGGTATAAAGGACTAAACCTCAAAAATGTTGGTGTCGTAGAGTATTAAACCTCCGACCTGTTGTCAAAAATGTTCTTTTGGTGGTCAGTGTATATGTTGCACTCCTTCTTAATCTGCCAAAGACAACCCTTTTCGGTGGCTAATGAGATGTTCTGAGCCTCTCCTAAGCCACCGAAATCTACAACTTGTGAAATTTTTACCAAAATAAAATCAGAGGCTTTCAAACTTGTCAGTGATATTCATATCCTTCATTGTATGAGTTAAATTCTCCATACTATCAAAATAAATTATTTTGGGAGATAACATAGTCATTAATCAATATTCTGGCCCACTTCCTGATAGTTACCTCAGTTTACATGCCACTTTGCTATATAAATGTCTCCAGACATGTACTTGCATCATATGCTAGTGTCTAGAATTATACTTGCATCACACCCATCCACCGCAACTCACGCGAGTCCCCGAACCACTTCTCGAAGAGAAAATCATTTATTTCACATGCATTTGGCATATAAATGTATCCAGACTTGCACTCACACAACATGTAGTCCAGTCCGTCCACCACAACTCACATAAGACTCTCCTAACCTCTGTCCAAGAGCCACCTAGGTTTGCATGCCTATGTCGCACCGAATTGCGTGCCTCTTCCGCGATCTATCTCGTGCATGTATTGGTATGTTCAAGAGCCATATGCTCCATCCATACTACATGGATGACCTTTGGACCACTGTTTATTGTCTCGACATGGGGGCACCTTCAGTGCCTCCTCGATCGGTTGACCATACTAGAGTTTTCGTTAAGCTCTTTTCTGACTCCTAAAAGAATGAAAAGATTGTTGAGCATAGCTGCTTCCTTTCTTGCTCATTAAAGTATAATAAAGGGCGTCTACAACATCTCATTTATATCCTTTTGCATACTATGTAGACTACCATCTAAAAAGGACCACCTTGGCACATTCAAGCCAAGACCGTTCCCCTCTACATCCTTTTATGCTTTCTCAGGCAGAGGGAATGAAATTTACGAAAAATCTCACCATGGGTTGTCATTATGCTCTTTTTAGCCTTCTCGTCAAGAAAATATTGCTGAGCAAACTTGGTTTCGTTCATGCTCGTAAAAGTATCTAAATGACCATCTAGTCAGTACATGTTTAACCTTTTCCATCTTGATTGGACTACCAACGGTAAAGAATTCTCCCATCCCACAAAGGATGGGCGAGCTCTCCTATGTACACTTTTAACCTATTTTGGGAATAAGAGACTTTCAACGAAAAAGAGACCTCACTGGAGTCTTCTTCATGCTTTCAGACTCTCTAAAATTGAAAGCACCATCGAGCATTTATTTTCTTGGGAGCACTAAAAATCCACAAGATCGTACCACAACCGTGTCTTTAGACACCACCCCATATATAACAGTTTGGAAAAATTCCCACTTTGGGTCACCTTTGATTAGATTACTCTGCGATGTGCCTTGCTTGGATTCCTTCAATACCAAAAGTGTCTACCTACGCCAAGTATTTCCCATCTACATTTACATTCTCAGTATTACAGCTATGATCCCTTTCCCATGAGTCAGTTTCATTTGCTACCTGGTCTGTCATGCCGTTGTACTCTAAATAAAGGAAGTTTGAGTCCCTCGTGATTCCCTTCCCCTGTTCCATCTCCCGCCCCCCCAATTCAGTGGTTCAGACCCTAGATTGTCTCACATATTTCGGTTATCTCCCTCATGCTTCTGGTCAAGGAAACACCATTGCCTTGGCCAGTTACAGGTCTCCCTCTGTCGAAGAAAACACACATATTCCAGAGGATATACCTATAGGTACCTATATCTTGGTTTCATTAACCTCATTGATGAGTTCCTTGGACCACTTGAGAGGAGTCCTTAGTGCCTCTCGTGATGGTTGTGTCTCACTTGCTGAACTCCAGCTACATCATTGCACTATTGAGATTCGTATAGGGTATTGGTCTGTGTAGTATTTGTTTGAAGACCCCGGATGTCACCTGACTCTAACACATTGATGAGTCTATTGAGGGACCCAAACAGGTTCATGTCCCTTGTGATTTTCGTGTTTCATTGGAGACAGTGTTCAGAAGCCCCAGCAGTGCTTCTATATAGATTTATGATTGATGCAACATATTTGTACCACAAAGACTCTGACTCTCCATCAGTAAGTACCTACATCTATGTACCATTCCAGATATAGCAGACCATCAGTCATGAAGATATATCATTCCATGAGAATTCCATGGGTTCAATGTAGCAGTTCTTCAGATCATTATTGTATTCAACCTCTCATTGAGGCAACCGCTATTGTAACAATAGTTGTACATGATCAACTCTTGTATTATAGAGCTTAGATGAAATTATTATTTTGACATTGTTACGAGCATGGGGATGCTCGCCTTGTCCATATACATGTCACACATTATTTTTATCTCACCCATTGATTGGAACCATATTAATACAAAAACCAAAATCCACCATGCCCCAGCCTAGAAAGCACCACCTCTACCCAGAAAATCCTATGATGTCCGTCGGCCATATGATGAGATCCTTCCCTCACACATCAAGGGGAAATTTGTTAACCCAAAATATCCCTCAGTAATCTCTACATGACCTACACCACCTAAATACATCCATTACACTACCTAAGGACCACCACACCCTTGCAAAGGCTCAAAAACATGAAAAGCGCTTAAAAATCCCTAAAAAGAGCCAAAATAACTCTCATAGGGGCTAAAACCTCCAAAAAGGGGCTAAAACCCCTCAAAGGAGCTTAAAACCCCCAAAGGAGTTAAGAATTGGGCGAAGGGGGCTTAAAGCCCAAAAAGGGACTAAATCCCTAACCAGGGGCTTAAAACCCTAAAATCTCAAGAAAAATCTATAAATAGAGGGGTGGGGGTCACTCTCAAAACACTCATTCCCTACCAATAGTTACTCTACCCGTATGAGTTCCTTGAGGATCCAACTCTCTCAAGCCATTCATCCCTCTATATCTTTTGTTCCATTAGCTACTTCCCTTGTGTGTTGAGCTTAGCTCCACACCATTCAAACTAGTAAGGAGAGGCTCCTCCTTTAGCTAGGGCATGGTGGCCCATCTTCCGTTAAAAATCTTAGGTATAATGAGATGCATGTTTTGTTTATTTTTATTTGCAGCTTAGATGTATGTGTAGTTTATTCTAACAGTAGATTGTAGGTTCTCCATTGATTATTAGTTGCAAGTTTATTTTTCTGACGGTTTGTTGCAAGGTTGCCATGGCTCAAAGCTAACCCTTCCTTCTAGGTTTTTCATTCACCAAAGAAAACCTACCCTTCTGTCCTATAGACGAAAGGTAGCCATTTCTGCACGTAGCCATGTTTTTCCCTGAGCTACATCTCCCATGTATGCATGAAGCATCAATCGTCCCTTATTACATTGAGATTACTTTTTTATTCCTTACTATGGGTTACAACATGAAATTGTTCATGTCTTAGTGTTGAAACACGTTTGGAAGACCCTCACTTTGCAACATTAGATACTTGACTATAGTTGGTTGCATGTATAATTAATATATTTGGCGATATGTTCTCACAGTGAATAATATTCATTTTCCTTGCATTATGGTAAAAAATGGATACAATATCACATAGCCACAAATATTTTACACTGTCATATTATATCGTGGCATACACTATGATTCACCACTCGCACAAATATTCTTTATCTGTACCAAGAGACCTACACCCAATGATTTAATCTTTTTCATGAATATTTGATGAGGTAAACAATCATTTAAACTTATATTATTCATAATAACGATAATCACTACTTGCATGTAATCTTATTTAGTATATATAATAATTTTATTTATATAACTATTAAAATATAAATAACCAAAGTCATTAGATTTACCACTAGTCATTAGTTGCGTTGTTTTAAAATGAAAAGGAAACATATGGACACAAAATTCATAACATCAAACCTATATATCATATCTGAAAATAAAAGACAAATATATGGTCAAAGATGAATCAAAAGTATTAACTAGAAATAGTTTATATCAATATATAAAAAGAAAATTCTATTGTATCTTTTGCTAGAAACTATATATGATATACCTCTCCATTCCATGTTAAAATATGGAGATATCCATTTGAAATCCGTTTGCATGGCCCAAATGAAATAAGTTGGTTGCATGTACTTGTGTTTTTCCCTTGATCTTAGTACTATTTTCAACTTTAGTGTATTGTAGTGTTTGGGTGTATTTGGTGTACCATTTTTTCTTGAGGAGATAACACTTTACATGGTTCTTATATTATCATTTTGATCATTATGACATGAACAAGGCTGAGGCATGTATAAATATTGTTCATGTAATACATTATATGTACATTGAGGGCCTTAACTTATGGGCTTATTTTGCATATTCTTACACCTTGGTAGCATTGATGTTATGTTATGGAGGAGTTCCAAGCATATGCACCCATTATTTCTATGGATTTAGCATGATTTATTGGTATATTTCATGTGATGTGATGTTCTTTGAACTTCCTACTGATAATGGTCTAGATCCATAAACAAACCCTAGATCAAGAAAGGTTGTCAAGTCAAGGCTTAGGATCTAGGATAAGGTATACTAGGGAAAAATATTTGATTATTTAAAAGAACCCTAGATGCACAGGTCTTGCTATAAATGATAAGGTAACCACTAGCAAGACAATAACATTTCATGCAAAGAAGACTTTATATCCTAAGGGGGAAATAAACTTATAAAGGATCAGTTCCTTTGAATGGAAAAATGGAGTCTAAATCTAGATAAAAATAGTGAAATCTTTAAGCTCGAAATAAAAATGGTGTCAATAACACAGTGAAATTTGTCCTTAAACCCTATTAATAATTTTTCTTTGAGAAATTTGACTGTTTAAAAAAGGATAGTATTCTCATATATTTCAATCCCAAATAATTAAGATGTTTCAAAGCATTAGCAATTTGGGTCTATGGATAAAATATTCTTCAAATGATTTCGATTTTGCCAAGAAAAATTTGTGAATGGTGAAACCCAATCCCAAACAGCTTACAAAATTTAATGAAACTGACCCGAATATGAATTTCACAAACCCTATAATGAATTCACAAACCGAATAATGAGTTCACTGAACATAAATAATTCGTTTTAGAGGTTAAAATATTTAGGGAAAGGTAATCACTGATTTGGAAGCATTGGATCCTCTCAGAGTGACTCTTCTCGGCCTCTCCTCCTCGACCACAATCCAAGTCTATTCTACTCTGCTCACTGCTCAGAATTGAGTCTTCTCTTATCAATACTCTTCTCTGGTCTTCTATTCTCATGGCTCAGGGCTCATGGATCATGACTCATGACTCAGGGCTCACAATTCTCATGAATCATGACTCAGGGCTCACAATTCTAACGAATCATGACTCAGGGCTCATAACACTCAAGGCTCACAACACTCAGGTCTCACAATGCTCATGTCTCACGATGCTCATGGCTCATGGCTCACAATGCTCATGACTTACAATGCTCATGGCTCACAACACTCACGAATCACAATGTTGATGGATCACAATGATCAAGGATCACAACACTCATGGGTCACAATGCTCATGACTCACAACACTCAGGGCTCACAACACTCACGTGGGATCACAATGCTCATGAATCTTCTCTTCTCACCGCTCACGACTGATCACTAGACTTATTTCTTTGGCATGAGAGGTTCAAAGGTTAGTTTTAATATTGTATGTTTGTTATATGTTAATGTATATGTGTGTGTGTGTGTGTGTGTGTGTGTGTGCGCGTTAATTTTTATAAATTTGTTATTATTTGTTATTTTTTTACTTTGTTATTTGTTTTATATATAGAGAGAATGATAATTTTAAATATTAAATAATATACATTTATATATTTATGCAATTTTTAATATATACACCTTGGAAAAAGAATTTTAATAAACTAAAGAAATTAAAAAATTTAATGAGTATGTTAGTGATCATGACGTTAGTGACATCATCTCCAATGATAATGATCATCATCACCATCACCACCATAATCATCATCATTTTCGTCATTTTCGTCATCTTCATCAAAAGCATCATCATTAGCGTCACCAACATTAGTAATCATCACCATCATCATATAGAATACCATCGTCATTGTTGTCATCGTCGTCATCATCATTGATTTCATCACTATTCATCATCACAATCATCATAAACATCAACATCATCATCATCCTCATGATAATTATTGTCGTCAACATCAACAATATCATCATCATCATAAGTATCATCATCATGGTCATTGTCATTGTCATGATCATGACCATCATCATCATCATATAGATGATCATCATTACCATATGCATTATCATCATCGTTGTCGTCATCCTTGTCATCATGATTGGGATCATCATTATCATGATCAGTATCATCATCATCATCATCACCATCCCCATCATAATCATTGTCATCACTATTTATCATCATAATCATCATAAACAACACCATGTCCATTGTCTCTGTCATCCTCATCATCATCGTCATCAAGATATTCATTGTCATCAACATAAACATCATCAACAACAAGAACATCATCGTCATCAACATCAACATCATTAACAACAAGAACACCATTGTCAGCATAAGCATCATCATCATGGTTGGCATTTTTGTCATCATAAGCATCATCATCACGGTTGGTAAGCTACATTGCAAACCCTCCTTATACAATACTATGCATAGATATGGACGTTAAGAATTTACTTCCATCCTTTGTGAAACTAGATTCGATGGGTTTTATGTATGGAAGCAACCTTTGGAATATGAGGAAAATTACTTTAATTGCAAGGCTTACTTTAATCATGTTTTCCTTGAACACCACATGAACTAAGAGAGCGCATTGTCAAAGTCACATTGCCACGCTTAAAAACTTGACAATGAGACATCTAGAAACAATATATTTTCTTACAAGACAATAAGATTACTTCACTATTAATTTTATGATGTTGTTTCTTTTAAATATCATGCACTACATCATAGAAAAACATAATAGATCAATTTTAATCTCTCATAATCAATAAACCGCAACCAATAACCAACAACATATATGTGAAAATCTAGTAAACCACCATTCTTACAGTCAACTACAAGAAAGACGAAATTAAAACTAGACTAAATATGTAAACCATTATTTCACTTGATGCAAAGCATAGAATAATATGCACTCAAGAGAATAAGGGAAAATCAATCCATGCTCAATTATAAACACAATAACCAAGTAATAATCTTCTTAATTATCCAAAGTGTTGTCAATCATTTTCTTAAGTTATTCAAAATGTTGTTCTTGCGACTTTCCCCAATATAAGCTCTTTTCTTTAGAAATCAATGGTGTACAATGATGATGAAGTATGTGCAACTTTTTTATGAAATAAATTCAAGGATGGGATATTAGATATCAATATTATACCCATTTGGATTTCCAATTAGGAAGTTACACCACTTCTAGATATATCACCTACTACTTGGTCACCTCTTATAATTACCACATTTTCATTAAAACCTACGCATCAATAAATGTATCTACCCCCTGAGTCTATTGAATATCCCCTTGCATACCACGTGGAATCATTCCACGTCACCTGCATCATATGTCAACATACAAAATGGAATAAAACTTAAGATCAATTAATAATTACCTACCATTATAACAAGTAAACTATAATTTTATTAATAATCAATATAGAATAGATATAACTGCATACCTCATACACCTCAATGTCATTGATCGTATTCTTCATCTAAGTCCACATCTGTATCAGCTGAACTAGATCCAACATTGTTTGATTATCGAATATTTGTTTATGTGATTCATGTTTGAGTCTCAAAACCCTCTCATACCAGAAACACACGTCTACTATAACCAAGTCAAATTTCAGTCCATACAATTATAGATTGAAAAAAAATCAACGTTGGCCCTATTCACATGTCACTTATTATATGCAGGGTCAAGTACACGATCAACTAAAGTGTCAATCATGTTTGATTCTGGAAACCTTCCCACACTGTCAATGCGTGCATCTAGTCTAACCATGCCAAATTTCAGTCCAAGCAAGCACAAATTTAAAAAAAATCAACGTTTGCCCCATGCAGTACATGATCAATCAAGCATGCCATTTGGGTTATCATGATAATTGTGCATTTAATTACTAGTATCCTCTTTGTTTCTAGAATAATTTAATATTATCTAATGAACAAGGCCAACCATGTGAAGGTGAAAGCTCTTATGGCACCTACCCCCTGTCACATCACTCTCAATTCCTTATAACCTGACAAAATCTATGTAAAACAAAATTGTGTTTTTTGTCATACTTAAGAAGAAATGTCTCTAATTATAACAAATATTCCAACATACAATGAAAGTGCAGAAAACTCTAACAAAAAATTAATTTATACGTCCCAATAAAATTCAATAATTTTATAGCAATATTAAATCAAAGTATATAGAGTAGATTTAAGGCATGTCTCATACACTTAAATGGAATTTATCATGTCTTCTTCATCTAGGTCATCATCTGTATCATCTGATCCATAGTCAACATTGTAAGGATTGGCCATATCATCATCATCATCGATGTCAATTACAATCATCTTGTTATCGTCGATATCATCTTCATGGACATTATCGGCTACATCATTTGATTCAACTAATTCTTCGAGATATTCTTTGGGAACATGATCATATTCAACATCGTCTTCTTCTTCAATACCCTCTTCATTACCTTCCTCTACGTTATACTTTACTGGCCTTCCCTTGGATCGTGTATCACAAAAAATGACCAACCCTCTCTACCTAGAACCTCAGAGTAAAATACCTATTCACATTGGCTTGGAAGAACATATGGCTTCATTCCTAGCTCAAACAACCTTTGATTAACCATGGTAAATCCATTACGATTTCCAATAATAGTTTCATTGGGATCACGTTGATTCAATCGTAACCTGTACCATTTGAAAACAAACAGAACTACCTTAAAGGAGTTAAAGTCACACTGAAGCATATCTTCCCAATACCCATAGTATCGATTTTTTGATAGTTCTAGATGACTGTCACTTCTAGAGGAAACATTGGTCACCTCAAAGACTGCAGATATCCCACAATTTGATGTTTTCTTGGTTTCATCCAATTTTTTGATGCGATATTTCCATCCATTGCACCACATAGCACTAAGGTGTTTTACCTACAACAGGACATACACATAAATATTACATCATGATGATCCATTTATGATTAAGTGCATTTTTTTTCCCTACAGGGAAAAAATCAATGTGTACATCAATATGTTTGCAAAAAAAATAATAGTGTGGTTGATTAATATGTTTTCCTACTTATATTTTAAACGATATGCTAAATCGATTTCCCTCTATGTAAGATTGGTATCTCGATTGAGATGTGTTGTTTTAACTAATGAAGCCACGCCTTCCCGTGATATTCCATGACCATATTTTTCGCATTGTTTAATCCATACCTTCATCCAGTAAATATTGTTTGTGATGATAAATGATGTGCATCTCACTCTCGACCAACTGTTTGATAAAATTAAAATTAAAATTAAAATTCAACACAAATGTATATTCACTTAACAAAGTATACACTTTTAATTGATGCATATTGAATTTTAAAAATAGAATATGTATGATATATACATAAAAATAAACAGTGAAATTTATTATATTAATTAATATCCACTAACTAATAAATACCTTTCACCTTCCTCGATCTACCTTTCCCCTTCTGGTACTCCTCTTCAAAATTGTTATTGGAGTGCAGATCACAAATGCAACCTAAATTGAGCTTTGATGCTAATTTACGAAGATATTCAGTAATATACATCATGTTTTGGTATACCATGTATCCCTCCATCATAGAACCCTCAGGACATGCTCGCTGCCTAACCAAACCCTTCAAAAATTTCAAGTTCCTGTCAACCATCCACATGAACCTTGAGTGTACGTATACACACAATTCAATCTCATCAACTTGGTGTATGAGGTAGTGTTCTTCTGCATTGAAAAATGATGAATATAGATGCTTCTTCATTTCACACATGAGACGAGGAATTTCTTTCCTCCAATACTTTATATCTTATTTATGGATTTGTTTAGATGAAAACCATATACAAGTGATGCAAACCAACCACAAGATTTAACAAAAACATGCATTATATTATATAACATGAATTAATGCACAAAAATAAAATATAAGTTCTACAATGAATTAAACAAACACTAAGTGCATGCAAAAAATCCCTGCTTACCTCATGTATTTCCCAAGATTATATATAACTTGTTGGACATTGTTGTTGAAGATGTCCACGAGAGAGAGAGAGAGGTAGAACATACTATAACAATATACAAGTCATTTCATTTTTTTTTACAAAAAGTATACAAAAAAAATACCAACAACATGCACTAGAATATCGTTAATATAACAATAATTATATGCATACCATAGGAATTACCTTCATGAAGATATTCCAATCATGTGTTTTCACCTCCGCAAAATTGCCTTTCTTTGTTATGATATTCTTCATGTTCGCACAAAATCCGGTGGGAAATTTGATTTTTCGCATGACTTCTTTTACCACATTACTTTGTTGATTCGTTAACATCCATGGAAGTGAGTTTATATTAATTTGGTCTCTCATTCTATGAAATTGAATGATGCCTTTCATTGCATGGTTGGATTCTTGAATGTCATTGGAAATTTTGACAATTTTGTCATTCTCACTCCTTCCATCCAATATTTGCCATAATGTTTCAGGAAATTTCTTTCTGATATGCATTGTATCAAATATATTAGCAATTCTTAGGTGCTCATAGTAGGGTAACCTACTGAATTGTTTAGGATAACCTTTCATTCTTTGTGGAATCCTATTACTCCCTTCATGATCAGAATGACCATCATGAATAATAGTTTAAAAATAAATTACATAAATCAATGTCAAGTACAATTAAAAACACACAATAAACAAAATTTCGTAACAAAACATAAACGATGATTTATATGTACCTTGACGATTTCTATTATATTGCAACTTCCATAGGTGAGGTGTCATTCTCTGCAGTTTTAATGCAATCTCATTCTTCCCATTAAACAAATGTATTTGGGTAGTTCACTACCTATGATTCTTAGAGAGGAAGTGCCTATACTCATCAAACACCTCCTTTCCTAAACTTTTGGAATAACGAGATTTGATCTTAGGACTACAAACTTGACATGCAAATTTTTCCATCTTTGTCTGAAGACCTAAATATAGAGATGGATTATCTATGTCAATTATAATTATATATAAAATGAATGGTTTATTTAAAAAACATGCATGCATAATATATTAACTAGTTCATAAAAATAAATGCAATTTTAAAGTGAATCTTATAATTACAAACCAAAAAAATGGGTTAACCCTGGGGAATCATGTATTGTACATATAAGAATTGCATGGAATTAAATATCCTTTGTTTTATTTGTCAAGATACATCATACATAGTGATGTCATTCCATAACTTTAGTAGCTCATCAATAAGGGGTTTGATATATGCATTTGTATCTTTAACTTGGTACTTACCTGATTAATTTGAACATATAAAATATATAATTATTACAACCTGTTATCTCCCAAAATAAATTTATTTTGACAGTATGAAGAATTTGATTTATGTAATGAAAGATCTGACGATGACTAACAAATTGAAGGTCTTTGTTTTTGATGGGGTTGAAAAATTTGGAAGTAATAGCTTTCGGTGGCTTAGGAAAGGCTTTTAATAGCTCATTAGACACCGAAAGGCTATGTTTCGGTGGTCAACCGTTTAACGCAGGATTAAAGTAAACCGCTGAAAGAAGGCCTGAGCAAGTAAAATGAAAAAGCACTTTCAGTGGCTTAGACGAGACTTCAAATGACTCATTAGCCACCGAAAAGTGTTGCTTTCGACAGCTTAGGTAGAAGACCAAGAAGGATTTTAACCGCCGAAAGCAGGCATCAACCAACATTGGTAAAGGCTCTTTCAGTGGCTTAGGCGATACTTGGAACAGTTCATTAGCCACCGAAAGGTGATGCTTTCAGCAGCTTATCGAACAATTCAAAGCATATTTTAACCGCCGAAAGCAGGAAGATAAGTGTTGAGGAAAAAGCGCTTTCGGTGGATTAGGCAAAAGATCGGGAATTTCATTAGCCACCGGAAGGATGGGTTTTCGGTGGTTAAAAGGGTTTTTCAGCAAGGCCACTATCCAACATAATCTGGGTTTCACCATGACGATGGGATGATGGTTTCGGCGGCTTAGGCGAAAGGGATATCACTTCATTATCCACCAAAATCCATATTTTTTATGGCTAGCAGAAAATCTTCCAAAGGCTATTAACCACCGAAAGGAAAAAATGAGGAAACGGTTAGAAAAAAGTCAAATCGAACACCGTTATCAAGATAAACAATCAGTGTAGGGTGTGACAAACCACCGAAATCACTTGATCCTGCATAACCACGCGTGGAAATAAGTAAAGGATGTCATTATAGAACTGATTGAGAACTGATAGGATTGGAAACCCTTATTTTTCTTCCACCTATCCAAAAGAACAGCAGAAAGCTCACTGAATGCCTAGGATGATTTGTAAAATGATTGCTAGGCAAAGGAAATTGAGAAGATCAACTGCTGCCATCACCTTATGATCTCAACCTCCATCATGATAGCATAAACCCTCATAATCAATGCCAAAATCTCCAGCACATTTCACTTTTGATCTTAGCATTCCTCTCCACATGGAAAACCATCTTTGAGAAAGTAGCCTGCTAACACACCATCCCACAGAGCTTAGAATTATTTTGTAGGTACCCAGGAAAGGAATTCATCAAGATGAAGGGAAAACCTGCTCTCAGGCAGGAGTTGGGAGATATCAGCTATTTGGAAGCACATATAGAGGTCTGTAAACTATTCTAAGATGTTGGCTTCTACAGGTTTTGTGAGAAGATACAAGGTTCCCATCAGCAGGTGGCTGAGGAATTTTCCCTCTCATTTGATGGTTCAAAGGAAATTATAGGCAAGGAGGAATTTCACATGGATGAAACCCTAATCACTGAAGTAACTGAACTCCTTGGCACAGGATAAAAATTGCTCAAGACCACCATACCAAAAGATGTAGAGTTCAGGTCTTACCTAAAGCTTGAGCATAGAGGAATGGTGTGGAAGAGGAGTGTTCCATCATCTTGTTTCGAAGAGACGTAGCAATAACTGTTGAAGGGCATTATGGTTTACCTAACATGTGAAGGAAGATATAACATAGCCATGATCTACCATTTCAAGTTAATGAACCACTTCATAGGTAAAATCCCACTAATTTTGTCGTTTTACTTCCACAGAAGTATGGGAAAGATGGCACACCAAGTGAAATCCCAGCCAACCAAGATTGTTGGCAGACTGTCCCACCATGGCCTTATCCAATTGTTGATCCAAGAGTTTCTAAAAGGCAGGAATATGGCATGGCCTTATTTCTTATTTTGGAATGGATTTGAGACAAGCCTTCAGCCAGAAGAGAAAGGGAAGTCTCTTGCCAAGAAGTCCAGCACACCAAGGAGTGGGAGAAGAAAGAGGAGGGATATATCCCCAGCAGCAGTAGAAAAACAACCTCCCTCCTCTTCCAAGGCCAAGAAGGTAAAAGGGAACTTGGACTTCAGTGAGAAGGGTTAGGAGGTTAAAGCACACAATGAGAATATTTTAAATCTACCATACTCAAATTCTGAAGAGAAGTAAGAGGAAGCTGCAGACCTAGCTCTGCAAATTGTACCAGTGGTTGAACAACTACCATCCCCCACACCAAAGGAGCAAGAGGAACCAGTAGAGAAGGCTTCCTCCAGCAAGCCCAAAACTCAAAAGATAACTCAATTACTGAGGCAAATTTATGAGATGGAGATTTTGGAAAGGGAAATAAGGAAAAATAATGCTGCATTGACCACTAGGAACAAGCTGCTACATAAGTCTTACCTGGAGCAGAGAGAAAGATATATTTTCTTAAAGAAGCTAAATACAAGGTACCTACAATAAAATACTAGATTGTATAGGATGATTAGGCTCCAAAGACTATAGCTGAAGGAGGCTAAGGAAAACACTAGCAGACACCCCACATTGGAAACCCTAACTGAAGCTGTAGTTAGCCTTCCGCCTCCAGAAACTAGCCAGGTTGCTGTTAACCCTCCTAGCACATAACCTGCTAAAGAAGAAAGCTGAGTATACAGACCTAAAAGGACATTTTTGGAAAAACCTACTAATTTTTTGGAAAATAGGGGTTTCGGTGGCTTAGGCAGACACTGGGGCAGTTCATTAGCCACCGAAAGTGCCACTTTCGGTAGCTAACGATTTCGATAGTTTGGCCTCTTAACCACCGAAAGCAGACAGAGGCTTAAAATTGAATTTTGGCTCGCAGGATCAGTTTTGGGTGAATATAGATGGCTCAGGGACAAAGTCTTAAAATGAAAGACGTAGAAGAAAGCAATAGGAAAGGTCTGTTTCAGTCTTACTATGACATAACAAGTGGAAAAGGTCACCAACACCTAGCTGTCAAAAGGAAAACAATGACTTAACTAGCAAAGGGCCAGTAGCAGTGATTTCCAATAGTTACCTCAGTTATCTGAAGGCTCATAGAGTGAACTAATTCTTCAGTTAGTTAGACAAGTAGTTAATTAGGGTTTTTTAACCTAATTTGCAAAAAACTATTATTTTGTTTATTTTTTTAAAAATAGATCCAAGTTTTCAGGATCTGTATATTTTGTAAAGGCTATAAAGCCTAAGACTTATTTTATGGAAAGGGTTCGACTTCTGGGATTTATAGACCTATACTATTGTCAGCTTCTCATTTTTCTCATGATTTGATATAAGCTATTTTGTTATCATTTGTTTAGCTTCCATTTCTATCTTTTCTGTGCTTATGCTTGAATGTGTATTCAGGTTAAATTCAAGTTAATTATTGACTGATAGTTGTCACCCTATTGGCATGTTGATGTAATTTTAATTATAAGTACCATCCTTGTCATGATTTAGACATTTATATGCATCTGTTTTGTGTGTAAATCTGCCAGCCTGATGAGTTCTCCATCCCTGCACCTTATTGTCAACCTCTTAACAGTGGTAACTAAAATCCTTGTACTTGATTGAGTTTCATGCATGTCTTGAGAGTGGAAGGTCATATAGGTCAACTGACTTGATCCATATTATAAAACCCTAAAAATATGTAAATTACCAAGCATCCTCGAGCTGCAACCTAGAAGAGTTTCCTGGAGTGACAACAAATTGGCGTCATTGCCGAGGACAGAAGACTAAATCTCAACTTCCCTGGGAGACGACATAGACCCTTTCTTTGATATTAGACAAAGATTGGGAACTATTCTGGTTGTAAATCATCTATCTGGCGAATCCATTGAAATAAGGTGGCTTCAAGAAGACCAAGTACCAGAGAAAACCCTCAAGGGCCACCAGCAACACTAGTTTCAGATCCAAAAGAGATTCCGAGAAGAGCTAGGGCTTCACTAAGGCAGACCAGCAGTGCTGCAAAGGAAGCTACTTTAGGTATTTTGAGACATATTTCTACTATTATTTCTTCTGTTGAAACACTTAATTATCAGGAATTTATAAATACATCAAAAAATTCTAGGGTTTGGTCATCTTCAAGCACTGTTGCTTGTGAATACCCAATCCCTGGTGACTCCACTAGGATAAGCTTACCACCACAACCTTCTCGGTTACTATCTATATCAGTACTGCCTTCCTCCACCCTTCCCATACCCATTTCCAATATGGTTTCCCCTCAATTGACCAAAATGGAAAGGATGCTAGTAGCTAGGTATGCCCCCCCTAAATTTTCCAAATCCCCTCTCAGCCATGCCGACTGGAGATTACCTCAAGTACATGCCTAAGTTCATAGGAGAAGGAGATTTCACAGCTGAAGAACATCTAGAGGCAGTTTATAGCTATGCTGAGAACATTCACATAGAACAAGAAGATGTGTGTACTAGGGTTTTTGTACGAAGCCTAGATGGTCAGGCTAGGAAGTGATTTAAAGAGCTTCCTGTTGGGTCAGTGGCAGGCATTGAACCCCTAGATGAAATATTTCTAAAACATTGGGGAGAAAGGAGAGACCACCTCTATTATATCATAGAGTTTGGCAACTTGAAAAAATAAAATGGGGAGTCTGTCTCCAATTTCACCAAGAGGTTCAACAATATGTACAGCAAGATCCCCACTAAAATCAAGCCCACTGATACCTCAGTTATGATAACTTATGAAAATTCCTTTGACTCTGATTTCTGCCTCCTTATCACTCATGTAAAATGTTTCCCTAGAGGTAGAATCAAACATTGTGGCATCTCAGAAGGTCAAAGGAAAGATAGACTAGAAGAAGAAGCCAACATACTCTATTGGGGTTTCTTCATCAGAGAACAAGATTGAAAAAATGACCAAACTGTTAGAAATCCTGACTACTAAAATGTCTAAGCTGAAAGACCAAGGACAGATAGCTATGAGGGGCAAAAGGGCCAAGTGATTTTTCTCCACTAAACCCAAATTTTGTCCCTTATAGAAGAGGAAACCCCCCAGTTCATAAGAATAAGAGCTCCATTTGAGAATGTTGTATTAGAAGAAGAGCTAGAATTCATTGAAGAAGAAGGAGAAGCTAAAGAAAACATCCACTGCATGCAGGATGAGGTAGACTATTCTTTTCTGACATAAGCAGATTATGAGGAAGCCCTAGTTGATAAGCAGATCAGTGAAGGAGTGGTATATCAGGATGATGGTCAGGGAGGGTACAATTTGAGGTCCAGGTTGGCTACTCCTCTTAAAAGGAATGTTGTACCTGTCAAACATACTGCTGCATCAGTAAAAAAGGCTCATATTTTACAAAAGAAAATGGCTGTCATTCCAAAACCAACACAAAAACCAGAACCTTCATCAATCCCTGACCATGTCCAACTCAGAGGTCCAGTACATGAGGTAAGGTTTCCTGATAGGTTGCATTATTCTTTCAACCTTGAGTCAGAGATTCAGAAATTGAAGATCCCTTTCCCATTAATTGAGATAATGAAAAATGATGCATTTAAGTCTTCCATTCTGAATTCTCTTCAGCCAAAGGTGCATATTGATACTGACTTTGTAAATCTGCAAGATGAAAAACCTGTTGTAACCCTAGTCCCCATGATTGAACACCTAAAGGACTCATTCCCACCTTTCTATCTGTTAATCAGTAAATTTTCTCTTCAATTTTGGTTTGTCTCCTCCATTTTTGGTTGGTTTTTTCCATTTTATTTCAATTAAGGTTTTGTTTTAAGTCTCATTTTTAGTTTCCTTTAGGAACTTCTTAGTGGATTAAATGGTTTTTTGAGCTTGCTTTTTATAGATTTGTTTTAATTTTGGTCCTTTGTATTTTAAAGAGGGTTAAAGAAAGGTCATTATATCAAATATTTGATTCATGAATGTTATTTGGGGCTTACCTAGACATGATTATCACTTTAGCAGTTTTTTAAACCTCCGACAAATTAGCAAAAAGCTGAAAAATGGCGAAAAATTAGCTTGGGAGATATTCTTGTAGCGCTGGACAAAAATTTTACAAAGGGCGCACTACAAGAATATCACAGCCCTTTGTTTTTTCAATTTTCATGCAATTTTGCATCATGATTTTGATCTGGGAATGACTAATCGCATTGGGTGAGTTGTTAAGCACGTGTAAGCTGCAGTTTCAGCACGATTTCAGGTGGTTTTCAGTCTCGAAACAAATCAAGCTCATCATTGCTTATAATGTGGAATCAGTTGGACAGTTATCAGTAAATCTCGGTATAAGCTGGCATAATTTTCTTTTCACACGCATGATCAGAGTAAAGGAGGGATCGTGAAGTAAAGTTAACTGCTCGAAAGGTGGATTTTGTTTCTATAGAGCATAGACAGAGTTATGAATGATGGCGAAAATTAGGGCTTTTTCAATCTCGTAACCTGTAGTCAAAGTAACCATATGAAGACATCTGTATGCTCAGGGAGAGGCGATTGACAGCTCAAAATGAAGGTTTAAACCGTTGCAGTTGAAAAATTGACAGGTATTTCAATATAAACCCTTAAAATTGAAAAAATTGGGATTTTCTCGCTGGAGGTCATTCTGGAGAAATTGGTTGATGCAGAGGATAGAATACATTCCAAAATGAGATATTAAACCCAGAAATAACTGCCTGGAGCTGTGCTGATGAATGTTATTGAACAGAGCATCAAAATAACCTTAAGTTTAAAGCATTCAGTTTTTGGAATTTCGAGACAGTTTGAGGGAAAAGTTATTTGTGCTTTGGCTCTCCAATACAGTCAAAAGAACTCTGACATTGATGTATTATGGCTGTAATGAACTGACTGATAGGATTCCTCTTAGACCTAATGCCAATTTGAATCAGAATCTACAGGAAGCATCATTGGAGTGAATTGTAGACTGTTTTATTATGCTCATCCTTTACACAGAAAATTTTCAGTTTGCTTGAGAAGCTGATGATAGTTGTCATCTCTGTAAGGTCAATTGTTAGAAGAACAATGTTGGCATTTTTATCAGGTTTTAATAAGAGTCCCTGGTCTAAAATGAAGATATATGTAATACCTTGAGGATTGCTGAAAATCGGGTTGTTTGGTGCAGAGTGAAACATAAGAATGCAGGTACAGGAAGGTCTAGTAGCACTTCGATGAGCTGAAAAGAGATAGTGTGAGATGAATAATCTGCAACCCACTTTTAAAAGTGACAACAGAGTTCGTTTATATAAAAAAAAACCATTTTGTGCATAATGGTTCATGAATTGCTAACAGGTTAAGGATACTGATACACAGTTGTCAACAGGTTGAAGATAGCTTTTGTTCAAAAACAGTCTGTTTGGTGATTGGTTTCAAAGCTTTTCCAGACCTAGCTTGTATAGTTGAGACAGAACAGTATGAAGCCCTTGAAGATGTGAATTTGACCCCTTGTTGGGAATTTTTTACTTCATCTTTTAAATAAACAAGCCTGTCCAAGAGTATATAGCAGATTGTGAAAAAGTTTAAAGGAGCAGAAAGCCAGTTAATAAACATCTTCTAAACCCTAAAACCAGACAGCATCTAATTTATGAAGGATAAAGATGGGAAAGAGTGGAAAAAGTGGTAAGATCAATAGGGCTGAGCCCATTGACTTAACCTGGATTGAGAAACTCCCAGATTGTGCTGAATTATTCCAACAAGCAGGTTGGCTGAATTTCTTCAGGAAGATAGATGGCTACAATGCACAGGTGTCTTGTAAGTTTGCTCAGGGACTTAAAGATGATATGGTCATCCTGGATGCTTTAAAATTCAAATTGACTGTGGAACTAATTGCAGAAGCCACTCAGATCAGTAATGAGGGTGAACATTGGTTCAAGAAGTTACCTTTGATTTTGAACCACAAAGGTACTTGTTACCTAATGTGACTCCTGACTGGAACAAGGGTATTCCTATTCAAAATTTCAGGAAAGAGTGGATTGAACCCATTAGGATATTGCAGAGCTATGTGACCTGTGAGGGAAGGTACACATATGTGTTTAAATATCATTTTAGATTCCTGCAACACATGGTAGGAGTCTCAAAGATGAACCTGCCTTTCTTCTTTTGGAAGAGCCTACAGAAGATGTCCAGCAGGATAAAGAAACATGAAGATCACACCTCCCAGTCAATTTTTCATCATGGTCTGATCAAGCTGATCATCACCACTGTGTTGCAACATGAGGGTAAGACTTGGGAATTCTTTCTATTCTGGTCAAATGTTCATCTCCAGCAGGAAGAACAGCGACCAAAGAGGCAAACTGATAAAGGAACTGTTATGATGAAGAAGCTAGGTCATAAACCTAAGCTCAAGGTCAAAACTGAGAAAATAGCTGAGCAGATGGAAGAAGAGGTAACAGAGCAGGTGAAGCTGGACAGCAAATCTAAAAGGTCATCAGTTGGCATCACAGACAAATATTCATTGTTTGCAAAAGAGGAACTACAGCTTAGATAGCAACCCACAGTACCTGCAAAAGATTTTGAAGATACTAAAATTGTTGTTGAAGAAAAGGCTGATTTATTTGAAGATGAAGTACACACAAAAAAAAGAAGTCCCCTCACCATTTTGTCTGAGGATGAAGGATACTTATTAGAAGATGAGCAGCAAATTGCTGAAGCAGGGTTAAGTGCTGAAGCCTGTGGAGAATTCCTTACCTCAGGAACCAAAGTAGATAAACCTCATAAAAAGAAAAAGAGGACTGTAGCTTCATATTGGAGGCCTAAGACTAGGCCAACCAATAAATTGAGATGGGGTATGAAGAAGATACTTAACCCTAAACTGGATTTCAAACAAAAGACTGTTGTAATTGATACTACTTCAAGTGAAGAAGCAGAAGTTGGTAAAACATCAGTGGTTAAACCTTCTTTTCCTCAACCTGCTGTGCTAGAAAAATTGTCACAGTCTGCAAAAGAAACAAGTCAACCTACTTCTAAATTATCTGAAATAATTTTTGAAATAAAAGATAGACTTTTAAAACAGCAGGAAGAAGAAAAGGCAAAAGCATGTCCTCTTGAAGATCAGGAATGGGAGGAAGAAGATGAAGCTATGCTCAAGCAAGAAGGAATTATAGAAGAGTCTATTGTTCATGTTGATTTCTCAGATCTTTTAATGCAGGATGCAAATGTATCAGAAAACCCTAGTTTTGATGATGAAAGCTTGCAGGAAAGAGTTCATAAATACAAGAAACAGGTAAAACAATTACAAGAGACCAATGACAGTTTGTTTAAAGTCAACAAGGGGCTTATAGAGGAGTTACAAGATGTCCATCATCATTTCCTACAGCTATCAGAAGTGTCTAAAGAAGTACTAAAAAGGAAGACAGCCACTGACATGTATTCTACAAAGCTAGAGAAGACAGTTGAAAGTTTACAGCAGGAGAATGAAGAGTTTTGGAAAAAGATAGCTGATATGGAAAAGAAACATAAAAGAGCAAAGAGGAGGTCTCAAAACCCAGATGGTCTAGAATTACTTGCTGAATCAGCGAAGGAGCTTTGAATCAGTTATGCTTTAATTAATGCATCTGTTTGATAAACAGTTTTTTGTTAATGATTTGCTATTTTTAGCAATTTTGTAATTTTGTAAAAAAGTACTTTTTACTTTACCTTAGTGATTCGATGGAGACAGTTAGGATGTGAGACCTAACTGATTTTGGGAGAATGTTCCTATTTAGATGAGTTAGCAAGACATTGTGAGGGTTCTAATTTTTGGGAGCATCAGGAGGTTTACAAGACTGTTTTGTCTGTAAACTTGTTCAGAGATAAGTACTGTAACTCTTATAGGCATTTACTGATAAAATAATGAAATATATGACTTTTTCCCCTTCAGTCTGTCTATGTTGGCTTTGTTATTGAGTTTGTTTTGCTTCTTAAATGATAAATTCATTGCTAGTTAATGTGTATTTTCTAGTGATGCTTATCATTTATGTATAAACCTCAACCTAGTCTTTCTGTTGGATCTTATGTTATATGTTATGCATCTTTATCAGTTTATGTTTATGATTTAGTTGTTACTTTTCTTCTGAATGTATTCCCTGAATGTTCTTGAAGCTTACAACCATTTAAATCATACCCAAAACCCTAAAATTTGTTTTATTTATTGAGTTTTACTCTTGAGATTGTGTTGGCTTGTTCCCCTAGCCTTAGGAACAATTTCTAGCACAAACACTATCTATCCTTGAATATCCATGACAAAGTCCTTCATAATTGTCTGCTAGATTCAATAGGTTTCTCATAACCTAATGCCAAAGGCTTTGATGCCTGAGTTTGGTCTTAGCATCACAAAGCCCTAGCATGATTTATTCTCCTTTGACTCCAGAAAGGTCAAGTGCTTGGGCCTCATTAAAGACCTTCTTGTGAAACTAACTCAGCTACCTTCAAAAAGCATCATGATGGACATTGTAGTGGCTGATATCCCTCCAAAATTTGGTCTCTTGTTATCTCGATCATGGAGCAAAAGGCTAGGTGGCACCATTCAGATGGATATTACATATTCCACCATCCCAATGTTTGGAGGGGAGACCAAGAGGCTTTACAGGGAAAATCAGTTGTCCTACATCATAAGCAATGAGATTAATTCAGTGAATCACCCCATCTATGTAGTGGACACTGATTTTGGGTCATGCATTCTGCAAATAGATGATTCTCAGCAAACATCAGTCTAGCTCACTAAGCCCACCTGTCAGCAGCCCGAAGAAGTGACCACAACAGTCTAGAAAATGTACTTTGATGGAGCTAGCACTCAAAGCTCAGCAGGTGCAGGTGTAGTATTGATCTCCCCATCCAAAGAAAACATTCATCTATCTTATAAGCTTGATTTTAAAACCACTAACAATATAACAGAATATGAAGCCTTGCTACTAGGAGTTAAAGCTGCTAAGGAGATGGGGATCATGTGCATGAGGATTTTTGGAGATGCAGACCTTATTATATAACAGGTCAAGAACACTTTTCAGACAAAAAATGTCAGACTAAAGGCCTATAGGGATGAGGTATGGAAACTCAAAGACTCATTTATGTTTTTTGAACTGTCATATATACCTAGGGCTTTGAATCACCTAGCTAATTCCCTGGCTGTCTCTGCAAGTCTATTTTTTACTCCTTTACCTCCTAAGCTCATCTATGATGTTCAGGTTAAGTACAGACCTTCCCTACCAGATAATGTCAAATTTTGGAAGGTATTCGAGAATGATGATGAGCTTAGTAAATTCCTTCATCTAGTAGATGAATTCTCTAATATACATATAGATCAGGTAAACCTAAACATGGAGGAATCCAAACAGCTCAAGTTGAAAGATAAAGTGGCCGATCAAAACATTGTCCAATTACCCAGCAACTATATACCTTAGGGTCTAGTACCTATGGAAGAGTTGTTTAATCATAATGACATCCCTTTCAAGCCTTCCAAAAGGGAGCAAGACCCTGTTATCCAAGAGCAAAGCATAGGTAGCCAAACCCTTCCAAAACTGATAAATTTGTCCACTGAGTTGACTGCTGATCAGAGGTCAAAATTTTGCAGCCTGATAAAAGAGTTTGCTGATGTCTTTTCCTGGTAGTACAGTGAACTGAAAACCTATGACACCAATATCATCCAACACAAGATTCCTTTGGAGAAGGATACCATCCCTTTCAAGCAGAAGCTAAGATCCATCAGTCCTCTCCTATTACCAATAATTGAAAAAGAAATCCATAAGCTCCTCAAAGCCAAGATCATAATCACCCTCAGGTATTCCAAGTGGATTGCAAACCTAGTGCTGGTAAGAAAGAAGAACGGGGAAATCAGGTTGTGTGTGGATTTTAGAAACCTGAACAAAGGTTCCATGAAAGACAACTATCCACTGCCCAAGATGGAACGCCTGTTGCAGAAAGTATCAGGGGATAGTGTCATGTCATTCTTGGATGGATTCTCTAGATACAACCAAGTTGCTGTGCACCCTGATGACCAAGAGAAGACTACCTTTGCCACCCCCTGGGGCACTTTCATGTATGCTAAAATTCCATTTGGGCTGATGAATGCTGGAGCTACTTTCAGAGAGCCATGGACCTAGCTTTTGTAGGGTTGAAAGATAAATTTTTGCTCATATACTTGGATGACCTAACTGTTTACTCTCACAACCATCATGACCATTTGTAGCATTTGAGGAAGGTGTTTTTGAAGTGCGAAAGGTATGGGATATCACTCAATCCTAAGAATTCCCAGTTTGCAGTCAGTGAAGGGAAACTCTTAGGTCACATTGTCTCAGCTAAAGGTGTAAAGATTGATTTGGTAAGGGTGGAAGCAATCTAGAAGCTGTCCATACCGAGATCAAAACGGGACATTCAATCCTTTTTAGGTAAGATAAAATTTGTCAGTAGTTTCATCCCTAATTTCTCTGAGCTAGTGAAGCACATAAAAGTCACGCTGAAAAAGGATGCAGAAATAAAATGGACTAACCAGGAAAGAAGCTCTTTCGAAGAGATCAAGAAGGATATCATGGAGGCCCCAACCCTAATTAGTCCTGACTATACCAATAGTTTTTACATCTTCTCTTTTGCATCCTATGATACAGTGGCAGATGTGATGTTACAAAAAAATGATGAGGGTATTGATAATCCAATTGCATTCTTCAGCAAAACCTTGAGAGATGCTGAGCTGAAGTATGATCCAATTGAGAAATAGGATTATGCTCTCATAAAATATTTGAAGACTTTCAGAATTTACATTCTCCATGCAAAATTCTTTGCATATGTCCCTCCAGCTGCTGTGAAGGATGTTTTGACTCAGCCTGAAATTGATGGGAAGAGAGCTAAGTGGATTTCCAAGCTCATTGAGTTTGTTATAGAGGTGAAACCCACTAAGATAGTAAAGGGAATAGGTCTGGCCAAACTCATGGCTAATGAAAACTGTGAACTAATGGGGATAAACTTCACTGGTGTCAAATCAGCAAAAGTCCAGATTGTGGTAGCAGCAGAAGTAGATCAAGATCAGAATGAAATTCCACCAGTAGCTGAAAACCTGTGTTCATGTGAGGTACTCAGGTATTATTCAATTTTTGCAGAAATCAGAAGTTCCTTCTGATCTCACTCCTAATCAAGCACAAGCTCTTAATTTAAAATTTATTAAGTTTTGCATAATTGACAAACTACTGTACTGGAAAGATCAGTCTGGAATTTTGTTGAGATGTCTAGATAAAGAAGAAGAAGAGTAGGTCTTGTATCACTTTCATTCCAACACATGTGGGGACCACCATTATTGGAAAACCATAGCCCACAAGATCCTAAGAGTAGGATACTATTGGCTAGTCCTTTTTGCTGAGGTATGTACTTTCATAAGGGCCTGTGACCAGTGCCAAATATTTATAGGGAAGAAGCAGCTCAAATCCTTACCCCTTAGGCCTATTGTGGTGAATGGGCCTTTCCAGCAATGGGGTCTGTATTTCATTGGTGAAATAAATCCATCTCCTAGTGCACAGCATAAATGGATCCTAGTAGCGACAGACTACTTTACCAAATGGATAGAGGTAGTACCCACCAAGGATGCCACTCATCAGGTCATCATGAGATTCTTATATGAGAATATATTTAGAACGTTTGGCCACCCAGTAAGGTTAGTAACTGATAATGCACCTAATTTCAAGGCTGGGGAATTATATAAAATGTGTGAGTCAATGGGAATTCAACTGGTGCATTCCACATCCTATTATCCTCAAGGCAATGGCCTGCCTGAGTCATCCAACAAAATCCTAGTCAAGATCATCAGGAAACTACTGGAGACAAATAAGAAAAGCTGGGATTCTAAGCTTAAGTTTGCTTTATGGGATGATAGGGTAACAGAAAAAAGATCTATAGGGACTTCTCCATTCAAGTTAGTTTATGGTATTGAGGCCATCTTTCCTATTCAGCTCATTTTTCTAGTGGCAAAATTCTTTTAGGAAGAATAAGATGAACCAAATAATATGGTGAGGAGGATGATGGAATTGGTGGAGTTGCAGCAAATCAGAGAGCAAGTGGTAGGAAAATTAGAAGCCCATCAACAGAGGATAAAGGGCATGTTTGAAAAAAGGGAAAAAGTGGACAACTTTCAGGTTGGAGATTGGGTCCTAAAGTGGGATGTTGTCAGATAGGACAAGGGAAAACATGGAAAGTTTGATTCTTTGTGGATTGGCCCTTTTGTGATAGCTCAGGTACATAAGAATAACACCTTCAAATTCCAAAATCTGGAAGGGAAAGAGGTGTTTGATAGCCTAGTGAATGGGCAGTTTCTGAAATTTTACTTTATTTGAGGTTCTGAGGCCTTGTCATTATAAATTAGTAGTCAGTAGGTTGTTTTTGCTTACAGAATAAACTCCATGCCCAATGGAACAGTAAATGATAGTGTTAAGTTTTTAGTTGTTTTCAGGGAAAGGAATTTTGGTCTAGGAGTCTTGGGACCTCACTAGGAGGTTCCCATCCCCAAGTAGGAGCCATTAGTTATCTCCCAAAATAAATTTATTTTGACAGTATGAAGAATTTGATTTATGTAATGAAAGATCTGAGGATGACTAACAAATTGAAGGTCTTTATTTTTTATGTGGTTGAAAAATTTGGAAGTTATAGCTTTCGGTGGCTTAGGCGAGGCTTTTAATAGCTCATTAGACACCGAAAGGCTATGTTTTGGCAGTTAACTATTTAACGCGGGATTAAAGTAAACCGTCGAAAGAAGGCCCGAGAAAGTAAAATGCAAAAACACTTTCGGTGGCGTAGGCGAGACTTCAAATGACTCATTAGCCACCGAAAAGTGTTGCTTTCGACAGCTTAGGGAGAAGACCAAGAAGGATTTTAACTGTCAAAAGCAGGTAGCAAGTGACATTGGTAAAGGTGCTTTCGATAGCTTAGGTGAGACTTGGAACAACTCATTAGCCACTAAAAGGTGATGCTTCTGGTAGCTTATCGAAAAATTCAAAGAAAATTTTAATTGCCGAAAGTAGGAAGATAAGCATCAGGGAAAAAGCGCTTTCGGTGACTTAGGCAAAAGATCAAGCATTTCATTAGCCACTGGAAGGATGAGTTTTCGGTGGTTAGAAGGGTTTTTCGGCAAGGCCACTATCTGCTGAATGTTGGGTTTCACCGTGACGATGGGATGATGGTTTCGGGGGCTTAGGCGCAAGGGATATCACTTCATTAGCCATCAAAAGCCATCTTTTCAGTGGCTAGCAGATAAACATCCGAAGGCTATTAACCACTGAAAGGGAAAAATAAGGAAATGGTTAGAAAATAGTCAAATCAAACCTTGTCAGCAAGATAAACAATCAGTGTAGGGCGTGACAAACCAATGAAATGACTTGAGCCTGCATAACCATGTGTGGAAATAAGTAAAGGAGGTCCTTATAGAACTTATAGAGGACTAATAATATTGGAAACCCTCAGTTTTCTGTCACCTGTCCAAAAGAATAGTAGAAAGCTCACTTAATACCCAGGATCCTTTTAAAATGATTGCTGGGCAAAGGAAATCAAGAAGATCAATTGCTGCCATCACCTTATGATCTCAGCATCCATCATGATAGCACAAACCCTCATAATCAGTGCCAAAAGCTCCAACACATTTCACTTTCGATCTTAGCATTTCTCTCTACCTGGAAAACCATCTCTGAGAAAGCAGCCTACTAATACACTATCCCTCAGAGCTTAGAATTATTTTGCAAGTACAAAGGAAAGGAATTCATCAAGATGAAGAAGGGAGGACCTACTCTTAGGCAGGAGTTGGGAGATATCAGCTATTTGGAAGCACATCCAGAGGTCTGTAAACTCTTCCAAGATGTTGGCTGCTACAGGTTTTGTGAGAATATACAAGGTTCCCATCATTAGGTGGTTGAGGCATTTGACCTCTCATTTGATGGTTCAAAGGTAGTTATAGGAAAGGAGGAATTTGACATAGATTAAAACCTAATCATTGAAGTAGCTAAAATCCTCGGCACAGGAGAAAAATGGTTCAAGACCACCATAACAAAAGATGTAGAGTTCAGGTCTTACCTAAAGCTTGAGCATAGAGGAATGGTGTGGAAAAAGAGTGTGCCATCATCCTGGTTGGAAGAGTGGTGGAAACAACTGTTGAAGGACATTGTGGTTTACCTAAAATGTGAAGGAAGATATAACAGAGCCATGATCTACCATGTCAATTTAATGAACCACTTCACGAGAAAAAGCCCACTAAATTTTCCCTTTTACTTACACAGAAAACTAGGAAAGCTGGCACAGCAAGTGAAATCCCAGCCAACCAAGATTGTTGGCAGACTATCCCACCATGTCCTTATCCAATTGTTGATCCAAGAGTTGTTAAAAAGAAGGAATATGGCATGGCCTTATTTATTGTTTTGGAATGGATTTGAGACAGGCCTTTAGCCAAAAGAGAAAGGGAATTCTCTTGCCAAGAAGTCCAGCATGCTAAGGAGTGGGAGAAGAAAGAGGAGAGCTATATCCCTAGCAGTAGTAGAACAATGGCCTCCCTCCTCTTCCAAGGCCAAGAAGGTAAAAAGGAACTTCCACTTCAGTGACAAGGGCCAGGAGGTCGAAGCACACAATGAGAATATTTTAAATCTACCAAACTCAGATTCTGAAGAGGAGCAAGAGGAAGTTGTAGACCTATCTCTGCAAATTATACTAGTGGTTGAAGAACTACCATCACCCAAAGAAAAAGAGCAAGAGGAACCAGTAGAGAATGCTTCCTCCAGCAAGCCCAAAACACAAAATATAAATCAATTACGGAGGCAAATTTATGAGATCGAAATTTTGGAAAGGGAAATAAAGAAAAATAATGTTGCATTGACCAGCAGGAACAAGCTGCTACAGAAGTCTTACATGGAGCAGAGAGAAATATATATTTTCTTAAAGAGGTTGAATACAAGGTACCTAAAGTACAATACTAGATTGTACAAGATGATTAGGCTCCAAAGACTGCAACTGAAGGAGGCTAAGGAAAACCCTAGCAACCATCGCACGTTGGAAACCCTAGCTGAAGTTGCAGTTAGCCTTCAGCCTCCAGAAACTAGCCAGGTTGTTGTTAACCCTCCTAGCACACAACCTACTGAAGAAGAAATCTAAGCAGACAGACCTAAAACGACATTTTTGGAAAAACCTAATATTTTTTTGGAAAACAGGGCTTTCAGTGGCTTAGGTGGACGCTGGGGAAGTTAGTCTAGCCTATTAACCGCCAAAAGAAGACATAGGATTAAAATTGAATTTGTCTCACAGGATCAGTTTTGAGAGAATATAGATGGCTCAAGGACAAAGTATGAAGATGAAAGACGCATAAGAAAGCATCAGGAAAGGTTTGTTTCAGTATTACTATGACATAACAAGTGGAAAAGGTCACCAACACCTAGCTGTCAAAAGGAAAACAATGACTTAACCAACAAAGGGCCAGTAGTAGTGATTTCTATCAGTTACCTCAGTTATCTGAAGGTTCATATAGTGAACTAATTCTTCAGTTAGTTAGACAAGTAGTTAATTAGGGTTTTTTAACCTAATTTGCAAAAAACTATTATTTTGTTTATTTTTGTAAAAACATATCCAAGTTTTCAGGATCTGTATATTTTGTAAAGGTTATAAATCCTAAGAATTATTCTATGGAAAGGGTTCGACTTCAGGAATTTATAGACCTATACTATTGTCAGCTTCTCATTTTGCTCATGATTTGATATAAGCTCTTTTGTTATCATTTGTTCAGCTTCCATTACTGTATTTTATGTGCTTATGCTTGAATGTGTATTCAGGTTAAATTCAAGTTAATTAATGACTGATAGCTGTCACCCTATTGGCATGTTGATGTAATTTGAATTACAAGTACCATCCTTATCATCATTTAGCCATTTGTATGCATATATTTTGTGTGTAAATCTGCTAGTCTAATGAGTTCTCCATCCCTGCACCTTATTGTCAACCTCTAAATAGTGGTAACTAAAAGCCTTGTACTTGATTGAGTTTCATGCATGTCTTGAGAGTGGAAGGTCATATAGGTCACCTGAATTGATCCATATTAGAAAACCCTAAAAATATTTAAGTTACCAAGCATCCTCGAGCTGCAACCTAGAGGAATTTCCTAGAGTGATAACAAAACCATTTAGATATATAGAACATGCACAAGAGAAGAATAAAATATATATATATATATGACATTATGCAACAAAATACAACAAATGAGGTGCCACTACATTAAAAAGAAAAAGTTGTAGACACGCACATAGAATAATCATCGACAACATTATATGCTCCCTATTTATTGACAACCATGGAGGAATGTTATTGTTAACAACAAAAATAGGCCACACTAAGTAAATGGATCTCATCTCCACAAATAGATTAACACCATCTGCTGCCAAATCAATCCTAAGATTACGAGGTTCTTCTTTAAAGTGAGGCCATTTTTCCTCCATATCTGTTAAATGTAGAACCACCTGCAGGAATTCAAATAATGGCATCTTGAATTCTGTTCCATTCATGGTAATCCATAAATTGCGCTATGTTTTTGCACATGAATGGTCGTTGCAAACGTGAAATAATGGGAATATAACAAAGAATATTGGAAGGAATGGTTTTTGTTACTTGATCTGTTCAATATCTACTGATCTAAAATGATAGATGTTCAGTTTCAAATTCATGTTGATTATAATATATATCATGGCCATCGGGGGATGCATGAATTGCTTCATATTGCATTCCAATTTCTTTCATGATGGAAGATAAATCTCGAATTGTGCAAGGAAAAATATTTGGCAGTGGTAACAAAGATTCATCCATCAAGCTATAACAAATAAAAATAAAAGTCTAGTTAACATCTAAATATATAAACAATATTATTGAAACACATTTCATCCATATTAATTTGACTTATGAATTAACAATAATTTTATTAGAATAAAAATGATAACCTTTAGCGTGATCATATATATGTGATGGAATATATTACATACCTTAACATCCGTGTGACTGATGTGTTTGAAAGGCCATTCATAACCTTCAAGTTCATTATCAACAATATAGCAGAGAGAATATTTGTGTTGGAGCCCTCGTAAAGGGGTTTGTATGCCTTCCAAAGAAGAGGTAAATCATGAACACCATCAAATTCATCATTTTCATGATCATCGTCATCATCATCCATTATAACATTAAATGCATCATGGATCAATGTATTTGTACCATCATATTCAACTATGTTATCAGTATGCTCATCTTCTTCAATATGATCATTAACGTGTTCTCCATTATTCATAGCTCCATGTTCCTTAGGTACTTGTTCTGAAAGCACGCCCTCTGGATGATATGTCGTATCATGTATTTCCTTTATAATTACATGAAACCGTCAATAGATATTAGTTAATATAATAAATATTAAAATACTGCATACATTTACAAAAGAAACCAATATAAAAACATATATAATGCAAAACTTACAAATCGACGATATTCATGTCCCCCCTCAGCATGTCCATGTTCCCTGCAATGTTTTCTAGATATTGTGATCTTTATTATTCTCCTTTTAAACCCCTTGCATTGACTACATGGACAATAAGATTTCCCATCACCCTTTCTTTTTAGTTCATCCCACAATATTACAAGCAATTGTTGATTGTGTTCATCTAGATAAGGAATATTGCTATTTGACATTTTCTCATAAAGAGTTTGAATGAAGATTATCGATCTTACAAAATCAATCTCCACACTTCACTATTTTGAATCACAAAAAAAATTGAAATCATTGTGTATTATTTTACAGAAACCAGTCTGTATGAAGAATATATTTTCTTCATATCATCACTTATATAGCAAACATGTTGGAATGTTGCCATAATTTATAGTTTTTAAAATTTAAAATTCGTCACATATTTGACAATATTACCCTAGTTACCCTTACCGTGTATAAGTCGTACAATCGAGAAAATTCGTCAGACAATTGATGACAGTCGTCAGATAACCGACGGTCGTCAGATAACCAACAATGTCATGTATCAAATAAAAAAACTTTGATCAAAGTTCGTAATTTTGAAGGTGAAATACGACGAGACAGTCAATTTCATTGGATTACATCGGATTTGTTCATCGAATTTTGGGTCCAAATTTTTTTCTGTGTTCCCAAAAGAGGCTTAGTAAATGTGCTGGAAATACTTCTCATTCATGGATATGAATAGGAGTTACACAACTCCCTTCCACAGCATGTATCAAATATAACTGACTAAGAACCTTGTAAATATTTACTACCTTAGAATAAGATCTATCTGGAGAAACATCTGTTATGTGATATTTATCAATCACTATACTATTCAGAATCCATATGTCCATGAAACTTACTTTCATTGACCGAGAAATGTCTGAATCGACATACACTTATACCAAGTAGGTAACATAATACATGATTTGTTTTACATGTTTATGTACTGACTGCAAAGCATATAAGTGATATTGGGACCTTTATAGGTATATCTAACATCTATGAGATGCTACAAATATGAATAAGAATCAGATTTATCTTTCATGTGTGTGGTAATGGATTTATAATTCATTGTTCTTGAATCCTTTCAAGAACTCTACTGAAAAGTTTTCCTCAACAGAAGAAAATATTATCTAATGACTATTACACTTCTAAAATTTAAAAATCATCAAAGAATCTTATATATAGCTTCCTTCTGAATATGAGCAACATGCAAGTTTCTACATAGCAGGAGTTTAGTTAACTAGTTCCACTAGTTTTCCAAGAGCTAGAAAATCTAGCTTCTCCCTATCAACATCTAGGATGTGAGAATCATAATTTGATTCCTCCATCATGATTAATCATACTCCAATATATCTAACACATATATCAATATAAGTAAATATAAATAAAATTCCTTTGGGAATTTTTACATTTCACATAATAGTATTTAGGGTGTCTATTATGTTTTCTTCCCTAGAAACATAGGAACCTCTTGATATTTTCTCTTTCAGGATCATCCATCAGAATCACTCCATATTCATTTCATTGTTTTCTTGTAGATAAGGCAATATGAATTTTTACTACAAGACAAAATATTCTAATGGTTAGAATGATTTCATACTTCATAAATGTTATTCACATAAATAATCTCAATATACTAATAATAATTTACACAGTTATGTACAGATATGAACTGAGTGTCTTAACATAATCAATTCTAATCTCATGTGCTGATATGAAGCTCTATATCAGTCCTATATCTGTAAAACAATACATATTTTATGGAGGAAATATGCAATCCCTTATTCATATCTCATGAAGCAAGCATGAAGCCTTCGATCTGATATATTGTGACCAATCATGCAATGATATGTTCACAGCTTATGAAAGAAGAATGAATCCCTATATATCATGTATTATGAAGGAAATTTTCATCCTTATATCAGTCCTATATAAGTATATATCAGCCCTGTAGTCTTATACCAGTCCTATATCATATCACATAATATGGACTCATGAGATCAACAACATGCTAATAGAAGACAAACAATAATGTATGTGCTCAACATATTATTACACACTTCCAAATCCCAGAGATACTGATCTCTATATCACTATATTGAAACGTATTCAAAATCATATAGATCTGATATATAACAGCATGTAATAAGTACTTATCTTTTATTGTTCAGTGTGGACTCCATCTTTATTTCTTCCCCCTTTGGGAGAATACTAGAGTCCTTCTTTATTCACTGGCACTTAAAACTTTGCAAAAATTTACTACATGCACTGAGTAGTGAATCACTTCATGGAAATAAGGATCCCATTCTCATTGAATTGAATTCTTTTATCCACTAAAGGAAATACTCTTTTCGATCATCCTCTCCCTTAGATGAATTATTTTGAGAATGTTCACCTCCTTCTACATCGGTGGATGCATGAAACCTTTCTTCATTGTTATTTCTTGCATGCCACTCTCTTACAAAGTGGCCCTTATTTCCACAATATAATCATTTATCTTTTGATTTGTCAAATTACTTCTCGAGCTTCTTCTTCTTTTCATGAAATAACTTCTTGGATGATTTTGTCTCTTTCTTCATTCTTGTCATGAGGGAAATATTCTCCTCATTAGTGCACATAGATTTTCTTTGGATGTGCCCCTCTTCTTGAATGCAATCATGCCATAATATCTTGAAGTTTTTCTACTCTTATCTTCCATTTACTACTTCTAACAAAGTCTCCCATGAGGAAGGAAGCCCATTGATGGCAATTTGAAGAAGGTCATCCTCACCCATCAGCACACCGATGCTTTCAGCTAGTTGATATGTCACTTGTGAAATATTTGTGAATAAGGATGATACATACTTGTCTCTTTCCATTATTAGGTTGTACAACTTGTTCTTCGAAACCCTCTTTTGAGTAGGGGCCTTCTTCTCATAAATATTTATGAGTGTGCCAAAGCACTCCTTTGTCATCTCCAATGTTGTGATCAACAACATGATATTCTCTTTAATGGATTCATATATGATCATGCTATCCTTTACTTGATTCTTATTTTAATTTAATCTTACCGCATTAATGGTAGTATCCTCTACCACCAAATTCATGAATAAATCAAGGTTGTGCTCCTCAATAATACTTAACACTCTTCCTCCCATGTGTTGAAGTTTGAAATACCTTCAAGGCAGTCTTCCAATCAAACGAATATCAATGTCCTGGATGCAATATTTTTCTCAAGTACTCAATATATATGTAGGATTATCTTGATGCAAAAAACTGATTTCCTTCACACCCTATGTTGTGGTACCATGCCAATGTTTGAGAAAAATCGAAGCTGCTTGAACTTTAAAATTTTTATCAAACGATTTCAACATTTATGAAATACATAAATCAGCCACATATGAATCTTTATATTAGACACATAATAATTTGTATCAGCCACATAATAATTTTTAGATCAATCACATATGAATATTTTATTAGATTTTCACAAGCAGATCTTGGGACAGAAATAATCTTAACATAGATTGCACAAGGAAAATATAGAGAAGAATAATTGCTATTGCACAAAGAGTTGAAGAAAAATATGAGTAATATTCCCAGTTACATAATACTCACAATATTGGTGAATATATAATACAACCATCAAGGAATAATTCGAATACCTGAAGAGGCAATTGAATCTACCAACCTAAACTGACTTAGGAGCTAACTCAATGTGGGAAAATCACCACTAGAGTTAACTAGTGAAACTTTGTATCGTTAAAATAGTTAATAACCATATAATTTAAGAGGGTAGGTGAACAAAGGCTCATAACCAGTTAACTGAAGAGGGTAGGTGAACAAAAGCACCTATATTCCCTTGTATCATGCAAACTGGCCCTAAAGACACTAGGAGTGATCTAACTGATGGGGATCGGAGCACAACTGGACATGTATGAATACCTATTGGAGTCAACTCCTCGACACTGATAGTGACACTTTGAGTGGGTTCCTAAATTATATGGATTGATCCCTGGAGCACCAAAATGCATGCAAATAGGCACAGTAAGTGGTAGATTTCTAGTAGATGTGTCCCCCACACACTAGTGAAGTGATGAAGACCTCCTAAGCTAGGGAAATAAACAAATAGATTCATGTGGAAAAAAAAAGGAAAAAGAGACTATTAATAATAATCCTAGAATATTTATATCAACAATATATGAATCTCATGAACAAATAAAACACATAAATATATACCCTGGGAAAAACCTCCAAACACAGAGGATGAAAAACCCAACAATTCTTTGAGTATGATAGATATATTTATAGAGAATGGTTTACAATTTATAAGAAGATTCCCCGATAATATATGTCACCTCAATAGTAGAGAAAATATATCCAATGAGACCTCGCAAATACAACTGTATTACCAACTTGCCAAGTTCTTATCACTTTAATAACAAGTTAATATATTGTCTATTCCATAGATACAACACTAAAGCATTCTAAACAATTTGAATTTTCCAAGTAAAGGCCCCAAAATTCTCTCCATATATTTAATAGAACTTACAGAAGTATTGGAACTCACTTCTTGCAATCATTAGCACCCTTGCTAATATTAGTGCCAAGCTAGAACTTAAGATTCTCCATACTCCATTTAGATATGCTCCCTCCTTTCCTCTGTTAGATTTAATTGGATTCTAAATGACTTGAACTCATTGTAAGCTATCTGAACTAAGCGTTAACTTCAACTGAAATGAACTAAATTGGACTGAGCTTTATTGAAATCAATCATTAACTAATTGCATGACCACCAATTTAGGAGGATAATATATTGTCTTTAGTGCTTTACATTTAGTTCCATCCATGCACAAACAATTTGCATGAATCAATGAGAGGTTCCTTTAGTTTAACTTAAACATTCTTTATTTAGAGATGAGGATTTACTGAAGCCTTTACAATTCAAGTTCACTTGAGGCATGCATGGGAAATTCAAATCCATTCTCTTTCTTTATGCTTTATCTCATTCTCACTAATTAATCACTGTATGGTCCATATGTGTATCAATTATTTATCAATCTTATCATATCATACTAAAAGTAATTATTCCATACTGATGATCATATATATTACCCTAGGTCATATATTTATATGCTAAAGTAATTCACTCTAGGGGTATCTATGTCACATACCCATACCCCGATTATCATGCGGAATTAAAAATTTATTAAAGAATCTTCATCATTATTTGAAACATAGGGCACGGACATGAAACACTCCTTAACATTCATGTTCCGATACCACAGTGTCATGTCCCCTTCTGTCCACCATTAATCAATTCGACGATCTACGAAGAAAGATCTCATAGGGGATCGAACGATGGGGAAAAATTGTGATGGAAAATGATGGTCACAATCTATTCTGCATCTGGGAACATATCAACAGCTGAGAATCAACCTGCAAGAATCAACGGTGTGAAAATATTGAGTTGTGGAAACAGGAAAACAAAAATTGTGATCCCACGTTCCTCATCTTTCATCTCGCATGTAGAGTAGACTGTTGCAGAAAGGAGATATCTGATTCCACATTCCGCATCCTGCAAGTTGCAAAAGGAAAATTGCAGAGAACAAGATTTACAGAATGTCGTTTCAGCATCCTGCATACTGTATCCTACAAGTTGAGGAAGGGAAACTTGCGGAAGGATATTTTTGTGGAAATTCAACCTGCTAACAGAAGTCTTGGACCGATTTGATCATTCATTCCATCACCAATTTGGCCAATCTAAGCCCCATAATGAAACTTAGAAATGCATTGAAAGTAAACATACACATATGCATACAATTGTAATTATATAGCAGAAGCAATTCATTAATTCAACACATTAAGCATGTTCATCATATTTCATTGAGAAAATACAAATACAGAGAAAATACAATGCAGAGATTAACATAGGAAAGAACACTTATCTTTGAAAAAGGTTTGTTTCGTAACGAGCTATGTCACTACAAAGTTCCACCCAACCATAGGCAAGTGCGCTCATTAATATCTCAACAACACTGCCACCCCCGAGCTAGGCATGATTCCCCCAAGGAATAAGGAAACACTAGAAGACTCACACATGTCCAAGGATACAACAAAAACTTAGCCAAGACAACATAGTTGGGTTTATCAAGCTACACACAGTCAATCTAGCGAACAGTTGGGTTTATCAGACTACATACAATCAAGCCACCACTTACATAAAGGACCAGATAAGTCAACATATGGGTTTATCAGGCTACATAGCCAACACCATCTCACTACTGGTTTTATCAAACTACTTAGCCAAGACAACATTCACAGTTGGGTTTATCATATTTTCCAGTCAAGGATCACACATGGAAAAGTGCACAATAAGACACAGCCGATTTAATTACCAGTTGGCCGGTTTATCATGCTGCAAGGAGAAGGAAGGCTGACTGCTAAGCTAGTGACCTCAACCACATAGCTATGGACACCTACAATATATCTAGAATGGATTCTAAAACATCTACACAACCATCACTGGGAAGAATCCCCCTCTCTACTACATAGTCCCCCGGGCTATGCCTTCCCTTTCCAGTGTTATTCAGGGTGTGAAAAGAATAAAACCAACCTTCTATATCTTTCTGTGAGGTCCCCTCTCACACTAGGTTTATCAAGCTAGTTCAAACCCCATTTCCACTCCCAAATCAGTTCAGACCAAAACAACAGAGGCAATGCAGCGAGATACAAAATTCACTAGAAATCGTAATTCCTTTTAGCCATTACTCCATAGCACCCAAAACATATTTACTAGACATGCACAATGAAGAAAACAACTGAAACGTGAAGGATAAACACACAGGAAGGTTTGGCTACGTGAGAGTTCCCCGTGAATGAAGCATCAATGATCAAACATCCTGCCCCTCTCCAAAATGTGAGGGGAGATGAAAAACGTTAATGCATGAGGGAATGAGCACATGTTTTATGGGTTCTTTCTTTCCCAAGAATTCAAAAAACATTCTTCAAGAATGGGTGCTCTGCCCAATTCGAATTTCTCCCATACTCTTCCCATTCCATGCAATAACTACCTCAACCAAATTTTGGAAGAAATAAATGGTTGGGGAAAAATACAAGAAAAGGGGTAGTTGACAGTTTTTATGGGTTTTCCCCAATGGCTCAAGGTTAAACATCCCCCCTCCTCCCTATCCTTGGGAAATCATTCCCCCGTCTCATTATTTGTTGCATTGACATAGTTGGTTGTGGGTTTTTGATTAAATTGCATATTTACATGATGTTTACAAACATTCTTGACTTAGCAAATGAACCATATCCATCAACTATGATCACCTATACACAAAACATTAATCAATGATAGGGCCTTGGCCTTGAGATCCTTTCCATGATTCCATATAATATTTACATCATGGTCAAAACCGGGGTGTTACATTCCCCTCCCCCTTAGACAACACTGTCCTCGGTGCTTTACAAAATTGAAAAAAATGTTGCACTAGTACCACCCTTAGTGCTCCGAAGAATTGACAAAAATTGATGTGCCAATCGTATGGAATCCTATAGATCCCATATAGCCTATTCAAGACTATAGTGCTCCCATTGCACCTTCACCTTCCCTATGGCTCGATTCTAGAGCATTGTAACCTTCCTGTTGAGGATGCACATTGGATCGATTTGGAACTCTCCTTTGGGTTCCACCTGAATCGACTCCCAATTTATCACATGGTTAGGATCATTTACATATTTCTTAAGCAAAGAAACATGAAAAACATTATGAGCTGTATTGCTAGCAAATAATGCAATTCTATATGCAACTGGACCTATTCTTTCAAGCACTTCAAACATCCCACATTATCTAGGTGACAACTTGGCACAACTTCCAAGCTTCAAGGAACTCTTCTTTTCTCTCACTCTGAGGTAAACATGATCCCCAACACTAAACTCTCTGTTCACCCTATGCTTATCTGCGTAACTTTTGTGTTTGTCCTGGGATGCTTTCAGATTCTGCCTGATCTTTACAACTTCCTGCTCCATATCCTTGATCAATTCTGGACCAAGCACAACCCTGTTCATGGGATTATCCCAAGTCACTAGTGTCCTACAACTCCTACCATAAAAATATTCATATGGACTCATCCCCAAAGAAGCTTGCTATCCATTGTTATAATAAAATTATACCAAGTGTAAATAATCTTCCCACTGTGTTGGTTTGTCCATCACATACATGCGAAGCATGTCTTCAAGCAACTAATTCACTCTCTCTGTTTGGTCATCTTTCTGAGGATGGTAGGCAGTGCTGAAGTTCATATTTGTACCCAAATATGCAAACAATCCCTTCCAAAAATTGGAAGTGAACTTGAAATCTCTTTCAGAGACTATTTCCTTAGGAAATCCATGCAATTTGAAAATCTCCCTCATGACAATCTTTGCACTGTCATCAGTCTTATGCGTAGAATTAAGCGGTATAAAATGCGCTGCCCTTGTAAACTTCTCCACCACAACCATGATCGAATCATGCTGTCTCCAAGTCATTGGCAGTCCTGTAATAAAATCCATGGAAACAACTTCCCATTTACATTCTCGAACTGGAAAAGGATGCAACAAAATTGATGGGTGCTTATGCTCAACCTTCACCTGCTGACATTTCATGCACCTTGAAATATATCTAGCCATGTTCTTTTTCATTCATGACCAAAAGTAATGCTTTCTAGCTGTAGTAATTATGATCTGATATCCTGGGTGACAAAAATATGGAGTTTGATGAATCTCATCCATAACAACCATCCTCAAATATACTACATTCATACTATAGATTATGTTATTATAAGTAAGAAGTCCATCTTCTTCCAAATTATATCCCTCATAATTCTTTTCAAGGATTTGTTACTATAACTTGTCCTTGACATGCACATACAATTCATCTTCAGTAACCTGATTAACAATCTGCTGCCTCAACTCCAATTGGAAAATACTAATGGAAGCCACATGTATTTCCTACACCTTCCTGCCGAGTGCATCAGCTACCTTATTCTCTTTTCCCTTTATGTGCTTGATTTAAAAATCAAACTCACATAAAAACTCCAACCATCTAGCTTTCCTATAATTTAGAGTAGGCTGATCAAACAAATGCTTCATACCACAATGGCCTGTCCTTACCTCAAATCTTCTTCCCATCAAGTAATGTCTCAACATCTTGAGAGCATGTACTATGGCTGTAAGTTCTAGATCATGAGTGGCATAGTTTTTATCATGCTCCTTCAACTTTATTAAGTCATAACATATCACATGGATGTATTGCATAATAAATCCTCCAAGTCCTTGACCACATGCATCGGTACACACCACAAAATATTTCTTTGGGTCTACAACTTTCAAGACTGGTGCACTTGTGAGAAGATTCTTCAACCGCTAGAAGCTTTCTTCACACTTTGGTGTCCATTCAAACTTTATCCCCTTCATTTGCAAAGAAGTGATGGCATGTCAAACCTTGGATAATCCCTCTATGAATCTCCTATAGCATCCTACAAGTCCCATAAAATATATTACATCTGTCACATTTCTTGGAGTAGGCCAATTCATAATGGCTTCAATCTTGTTAGGGTCCACAGATATACCCTCTTCTGATATAATGTGACCCAAGTACTGAATTCTATCTTTATAGAAGTCACACTTTCTCAACTTTTCGTACAGCTTATTCTCCCTGAGAAATTGTAATGTCAAATTCAGATTCTCTTCATGCTCTTCCTCATTCTTAGAATAAATAAGAATGTCATCAAGGAAAACAAGAACAAACTTGTCCAAATACCTGTTGAAGACACTATTCATAAGGCACATAAATGTAGATGGTGCATTTTTGAGACCAAATGGTGCCACTACAAACTCATAATGTCCATACCTTGTCCTGAAGGTTTTATTATGAATGTCTTCATCCTTGATTCTCACCTGATGGTAACTAGACCTCAAGTCAATCTTGGAAAATACCTTTTCTCCTCTCATTTGATCAAAGAGGTCATCAATTCTAGGAAAAGGGTATTTATTTTTCACTGTAAACTTGTTCAACTGTCTACAATCAATACACAATATGAGTGTACCATGTTTATTCTTCACAAACAAGATTGGTGCTCCCCAAGGAGACACACTCGACCTGATATACTTCTTCTCCAAAAACTCTTACAACTACACTACTTTAGTTCTAGCATTTTTGGCGTGCTCATCCTGTAGGGTGTCTTGGACACTGGTGTTTCTCCTAGCACAAGTTCAATTGTGAAATCAATTTCTCTCTCTGGAAGAAGCCCTAGAAACTCATCAGGAAAAAGATCCCTAAATTCCTGCAACACATGAAAGTCCTCCAACCTAGGAGTTTCATTCTCTGTTTCCTCCACAATATGGGTTGTATACAACTGGAAACCTTTCCTACAAAACTTCTTCAACTACATTGCTGAAATATACCTCACAAAAATCACCTTTGGAATGCCTCTTACAACTATTGGGTTCCCTTCTTTATCCATGCATTCAAAAGTCTTATTATAGCAGTCAACCTTTACTTTGTGAGCTTCTAACCAAACCATTCCAATGAGAACATCATAGGAACCAAGTGGTAGAACATTCAGATATACACAAGTGACCAATCCATTCATCACCAATGGACATTTCTCTACCACTTCACTAACCTTTCTCTTAGCTCTAGTGGCTAGCTGAAGTAACCACGATTTGTTATGCTTTACTTTCTCAAAAGAACAAATCTCCACTACTCTAGGAGTAATGTAACTATGAGTAGAACCAGGGTCAATCAAAATAGAAACAAATTGTTGAACAACATTACCTGCAACTTCAACCATACTTGACTTGTGATATTCCCAGTGGTCCTCCAGTGCTACATCAATCCTAGGGATGACCCTTACTACTTGATCCACTATTTCTGCCTCTTGAATGTTGTAAGCTGGCCTTGCATTCTCATTCTCAAGTGGACATTTCCTATGCATGTGGGGTCCTCCACATCTCCAACATTGGAGTGGTTCTCTGTTCTGTTGTTTATCTCTTTGCTTTTCTCCCACCCCTCTAGCTGACTGCTTCTAAACTTAGGATGGTGGCTTCTGTTAATTCCTGAAGTTAGAAAGTTTGAAACCTTTCTCCCGTTGGTCAGACTTCTCATTCTTCTTGTCGTTCCATGTCTTATGATAATCAGGTTTTCCTTTTCTTTGTTCATAGAAATACTTAGATTTCCTTATCGCTTCTTCCATATTTCTAGGTTCATAAAACTCAATTTTGTCTTTGTAAGAATGAGGCAATCCACTCAGGAAATCATGGATTTTCACCTTTTCATCTTTGATGTACTTGACATACCTCAAAATTTCTAGGAACTTATTTTCATACTCTTCCATGGTCTTCTATCCGAATCTCAACTCATGGAATTCTTCGATCTTATCATCATAGTACCTTTCGGAGAGATACTTCTGCTTGAAATACTTTTGGAACTGTTTCCACACAATCCTCCTTTCATTAATCTTCTTCACTTTCCTGAAGTACTCCCACCATATGGATTCTCTTCCAGTCAAATTGAAAATGGCTACTCTAGCATTCATATTTCTTGAATATTATTGGACTTGGAAATATTTCCTCATCCAAAGAATCCAAGCTTCAGCTTCTTGACCATTATTTATCTCACCATTTAAGGTAGGTCGTGTTGCCTTCTTAAATTCATCACGTGAATGGTTTTGGTAGCGCCTCTTCCTCTCATTCTCATGAGAAGAGGAACTTGAACCACTAGTGGATCCTTCAGAGTCATATGACCCACTAGGAGACCTATTTATTCTTCTAGAAGTGCTCTTACTACCTTCTGGTCTTACTGTTCAGTCCCTAGAGTTCATCTGCCTCTGAATGTCTGTCAAAATTTGCAACATGGCTACATTGAGCTGATTATGCTCCTCCTGAGGTTTAACCAATATTTCATTATCTGCTTTGTAACTTTGCATCTCCACCCTTAGGATTCTCATGGTGGCTACAAATATTGTGGGAGTATCTTGAAACCTCCTCCCATTAGACTCTATCTCAACATTTCCAACTCAGACATTCCCCCCCATAGCATCTTCCTTGTGCTCATAGGGATCCTGGGCATCATTCATGCCATAGGTTCTCATGGCTGATCCAACAACCCAGTGTTCCAATATGCACTATAACTCTGCAAAATGTGTTATCAATTCGCATTTGTTAGCTTCATAGCAATTCAAAATTAAAAACCATACTTACTATCACTTGGCCCATCCAGGCCCAATGTTGTAACCAGCAGCTCTATTAACTGCTCATTCCATCCCATTTAGGCCCAGTGCTGCAACCCACATCTCTATTCAACCACACTATGTATGTTATTTTCTCTTTAAACTACTTGTTGTGGCCCATCCAGGCCCAATGCTAAAACCAACAGCTCTGATACCACTCTGTCATGTAGCCATACCCCGATTATCATGTGGAATTAAAAATTTCTTAAATAATCTTCATCGTTCTTTGAAACACAGGGCATGGCTGTGAAACACTCCTCAACATTCATGTTCGGATACCACATTGTCATGTCCCCTCCCATCCACCATTGATCAATTAGACGATCTACAAAGAAAGATATTAGAGGTGATTGAACGGTGGATAAAAAATCATGATAGAAAATGACAGTCACAATCTGTTCTGCATCTAGGAACTGATCAACGAATGAGAATAAACCTGCAAGAATCAATGGTGTAGAAAGATTGAGTTGCAGAATTGGGAAAATAGAAATTTTGATCCTGCGTTTCGCATCCCACATCCTACATGTAGAGTAGACCATTGCAGAAAGGAAATCTATGAAGCCACATTCTACATCCCACATCCCGCAAGTTGTAGAAGGATATTTCTGTGGAAATTCAACCTACTAACAGAATTCTTGGACTTATTTGATCATTCAGTCCATCACCAATCTGACCAATCTAAGCCCCATAATGAAACTTAGAAATACATTGAAAGTAAACATACACAGATGTATACAATTGCAATTATACATTGGAAGCAATTCATGAATTCAACACATTAAGCAGGTTCATCATATTTCATTTAGAAAATACAAATGCAGAGAAAACACAATGCATAGATTAACAAAGAAAACTTATCTTTGAAAGAATTTTGTTTTGCAACCAGCTATGTCGCTGCAACGTTCCACCCAACCATAGGCCAGTGCGCTCATCAATCTCTCAGCAGCACTGCCACCCCTGATCTGGGCATGATTTCCCCAAGGATTCAGTAAATACTAACAGACTCACACATAGCCAAGAATTAGAGGAAATTTCAACTCAAAATGGGCCTCCTAAAAAAAATTAATAAAATAATAGTTAAAATAATAAATAATATTTATTAATTTTGGAGGAAGAAAACAAAAAAACTACTTTTTTGTTTGTATTTTCGACATATATCCCTGTGTTTTTACCTAAATTTCCATTAGGAGAGCTCGTTGGATGTGGAATTAAATTATGAATCCAACGAGTACCCACTAGAAATACTTTTGACTGACCCCGCTATCCAAAAAACAAGAAATACCTGAAAAATGTCATGATGACATCATCATCATGTTTTTCAGGTATTTCTTGTTTTTGGGGTGGTGGGGTCCGTCAAAAGAATCCCAAGTGGGTACTCGTTGGATGCAGAATGTAATTCTGCATCCAAGGAGCTCTCCCGATGGAAATTTGAGTAAAAACATAGAGAGAGTGTATTTTTTTTATGATACCTATCCCCAAATTTATATTAAAAAAGTGTTTAAGACTTATACGGTATTTCAAATTTATAGCAATTTCATTGGATAACATATGATGACATGGAATTTGAATTAGAGTTAAAAGGCCCATTTTGAGTTGAAATTTCCTCTAATGGATATAGCAAAAACTCAGCCAAGAAAACACAGTTGGTTTTATCAGGCTACATACAGTCAATCCAACACTTACATAAAGGACCAGCCAAGCCAACAGATGGGTTTATCAGGCTACACAGCCAACACCATCTCACTAATGGGTTTATCAGGATATTAGCCAAGCCAGCATGCACAATTGGGATTATTAGACTGTCCAGTCAAGGATCACACATGGCCAAATGCACAATAAGACACAGCTAAGCCAATTACCAGCTGGGTTTATCAAGCTGCAAGGAGATGGAAAGGATGACTCCTAAGCTAGTGCGCTTAAATACAGAGCTATGGATACCTATACCAGATCTAGCCTGGCTTCTAAAAAATCTACTCAACCAACAACAAGAAGCATCCCCTTCTTTGCTACACAGTCCCTCGGGATATGCCTTCCCTTTCCAGTTCTATTCAGGGTGTGCAAAGAACAAAACAATCCCTATAGATCTATTTGTGAGTTCCCTTCTCACACTATGTTTATCAAGCTAGTTCAGACCCCATTTCCACTCCCAAATCAATTCAGAACAAAACAACAGAGGCATACATAGCGAGATACGAAATTCACTAGAAATCATATTTCCTTGTTGGCCATTCACTCCATAGCACCCAAAACAGATTTCCTAGACATGCACAATGAAGAAAACAACTGAAACGTGAAGGGTAAACACACAGGAAGGTTTGAATGTGTGAGATTTCCCCATGAATGAAGGATCGATGATCAAATGTCCCGCCTTCTCCAAAACATGAGCGGAGATGAAAAATGTTAATGCATGAGGGAATGAGCATACATTTTCTAGGTTCTTTCTTGCCCAAGAAGTGAAAACATGTTCTTCAATAATGGGTGCTCTGCCCATTTGAATTTTTCCCATACTCTTCCCATTCCATGCAATAAATACATCAACCAAATTCTGGCAAAAATAAATGGTTGGGGAAAAAGACAAGAAAAGGGGTAGTTGTCAGTTTTGATGGGTTTTCCCTAATGGCTCAAGGTTAAACATTCCCCCTCCTCCCTATCCTTGGAAAATCATTCCTCCATCTCATTATTTGTTGCATTGACATAGACGGTTGTGGGTTTTTTATTAAATTGCATATTTACATGATGTTTACAAACGTTCTTGACTTAGCACATGAGCCATAGGCATTGACCATGATCACCTAGACACCAAACATTAATCAATGACAAGGCCTTGGCCTTGGGCTCCTTGCCATGATTCCATATAATATTTACATCATATACATTTAATGCAAACGGAATCAAAACGAGGTGTTACAAGCTAAGCCATAAAGGAGGCTTAAAACATTTAGTGACCATGACTAGTAATACATGACATAGTATAAGCACTTTACCAAGTAAAGTATGCCACTTCAAAACAATGAGGATATTGGTAGGAATTGATATTACTCACAAGTCTACAGTCTTGATATTACTCACAAGACCAATCTTGACATTCAAGACTTGTCTCCAGAACTGGAGGTCCATATCATAGGGTACCTTCTATGAGAATACATGCCTTGATATTACTCACAAGTCTAGTCTTGATATTAGTCACAAGACTCAAATTCATATTACTCGTAACATTTACATTACAACAGCACCACCTCAATATACGAGGATACATAGGACTTGATATGACTCGCAAGTTCGACTTGATATTACTGACAAGTCTGGAGAATTACTCTCGATGTTGTATAATCAACACAAACACAATTATATAAATTTTATGATATTGAAAGATTGGCAAAGCCCATTAAATAACATAGAGTGACTATAAATGAGACAAATAGGGAAAGGGAACTCACAAACACTCGTAGTATGGATAGGAGAGAATTTGTTTGGTATTCTTGTTTCATCGTGGAATAAATGGCTTATTTCCATTGTTGGAACAATTGTTGCACATGTTCCAAGTGAGATATTAGAGGTCAATAGAGGGGTAAATATTTATGGGCATGAGATTTATGATGCATAGTGCCATGTGATGAATTCAACTTCAAATGGAAATGTTAGTAGGTTTCTTGGGATAAAAAGGTTAATGCTTGGAATTAGGTGCATGATTAATGCATGGTGGAAGCCACCTCTTAGTGGATCTCAAGGATGTAAATCAAGATGTCACATTCTTCATACAAATTCAAAGGACAAATTATTTGGAGTTTGATTTTAAGAATGCTTTCTTTCACTGTATATAGTTTCTACAAATTCAACTTCTTTCACCTCCCGAGGGCTGTGATCTAGTCTCCCCACTTTGATTACTATTTCACTATGGGTTCCTCTAATGGTAGCTATTATTTGGGAAAGGATGAGGAAATGGACGTTCTCTATCTCCAATTGGAATGGATTGATGTTTTAGGCATAGTGACCCCATGGATCAATTACATATGGGCACTATCTGGAAGTATTGCAAAGAATGTTGGATTTGAATTAGATGCCCTTTAAGGGTCAAATTTCTAATAATTATCTATATTCATAATGGTCTGTTGTGTAGTTTGTTATTGTGTAAGTTTGTAAAATAGTATACTTGCCATGCTAATAAGGATAGTACATGGATAAACAAGTTTAAATATTGTTGACATCAAGACACTATGTTTTTTAAATAGGTTGTAATTATTATTACATTTTTTATTACAATATATATATATATATATATATATATATATATTATTAAAAAAAAATATTTCATAGTTTTAACACTAAATACATAAAGTAAATTAATGTAACTAGTTTATAACACTTTTCATCAAAAATTAATTAAGCAACAAACATTATAAACATTGTAATAGGAATAAGATGTAGATGTAGATGGAATTAATCCTAGTATTACTATCATGAAATTCAATTATTAAAAAAGTATATAAATAATAACAATAATTAAGTCGATAGGTGTATATATCTTAGAAATTTGGGGTGGACTAACATCTATGCTATGTTTTTTTCATCTACAGACTAGAATGAGATATGTGTACTGTGCAAATTGATTCTATGAGTGTCATCCAAAATTAAACGAGAAGACAAGTGTATTGTGAAGATTGATTCTATCGGTGTCGTCCAAAATTAATAATTAATAATTCAAAAAAATAAGAAATAACTTGTTAGCACTGGAATTGAACCAAAGGTTGCCGAAGGGCTCGCTTTTGGGTAACAACAGAACCACTTTAGGCTACTCCTCCGGCCCTATGCAGTCAGAGAGGGATATTTCGTTGGTCATTGGAGTACCTCCACATAAGGTTGTCAATCTTGTGTGTCACCAAAGTCTACTCCGCAAAGGATTTTCAATCAGCATAATCAGGGGGCTAGGATCCTGAATGGGGCAAAGTATGTTGAGGAAGGTGCATGGCGGGATTATCGGTGGATAAAGGGACCATGGGAAAATGGAGTCGAAACCTACACAAGAAATGATTACAGATGGAAAGAATGAAGAAAGATAGCAAACAGAGGCAATATAGCTGTTGATTTCCCAATCATGAGATTTTAGCGAGCATTTTTAGAGGACAAGGAAGGACAGTCCATCGCATGGAGCATCGACGAGATGAATTCCATGTAACTTTAGAATAACCATTGTTAATGCCTGAAATAGCAGTCAGAGCATAACAAGTATGAATTCCGAACCACTATACCCTATGTTGCAGACATGAAAAGCAATCAACAAAATGGAGTGGAAACAGGAAACACATTTACACGTGAAAGAAAGTACTTATTAGGAAAAAAAACAACACAGGAATCTCTACTATGAATGACATTCTTCCACTACAATTTATTCATACACAGGTATCAAGCTTTACAAATGGGAGCCTCAGCCCGAGATTGTTTCCCAATCCAATTCACTAACTCCTTTCTCCCTCTATCGGGAACATTTTTATACAATCCTATTGCTTAGACTACCAAATAAAAAGCTGTTACAAGTCACCATCAGGCGCTAACAGTGCAAAGAGTGAACTATTGCCATGTTTTACAAATAAAAACAAACATTATGGTGCTAGTGGTTTTATTCGGCCCGGCTAACAGTTCGACATGCTCGGCCGCCATGACGGATGATGAGTATGATGCTTGCTTATATAGTTTGAGGTGTTTGCTTCCAGCGCATTCAAATGCAACTTTCTACATGGGAACACACTGGCGAGGTATTTGGAATCCTTATCTAGTCTAGTCACATCCACGACCTCCTTCCCTACCAGGTAACATCATTATATGTGGTCTCTGGAAGAAGTGTCACATTGCTTTTAGCTTATATAGACCTCCAGGGTGGCTCATCATTCTTATACTCCTCACCTTTAGTAAGGTCAATTCTCCTGCAGGCAATAAGGTGGAGAAGATCTGCACCAGCCCCATCACCCTTGGAAAGTGGACTTCACAAACGGGACTGTTAGGGCTTTAAACCCCTAACGCTCCCATCTGAATGAATATTTACACAGATAATAGCCAATGGCTATTCCTTTCTATGGAGGCTTTGGTGGGCGCGATGGTATCAGGGGTTCATAGAAAAACACCTACGAGGAGTAAGTGTCCAGGTCTCGCGTCATCGGAGATGTTGGTATCACGTCTAGGCCCCAATGGCTGGTGTCACCATTGGCATGCAAATACCAAGGCGATGAGTGAGCATGGAACCTGCTCACCAACCATCAACACCCCCAGATGGAAAATATTTTCGAACCAAATCTTCATCGTCAAACTCTATCAGGCCTCTGTAACTTCATGGAAGAGCAGAACTCAGCTTCGTTTGGAGATATGTTGGTTCACTCTGATTGAACTGAAGGTGGTATTTATGGAGCTTTAGGGATTGATCTTCGCACACGCTGGTAAACATTCTTACACATTCTGTCATCAAGTGTATCTGATCTCAACATGTGCAAAGATGGGAGCAGGGCGATCCTTTACTTGCTGGGGATCTAGTCATTTGGCTTCATCGGCCATGGCGCCCTACTGTCTGTCATAGGGAGCAGTTTTGGACACCATCTGGTAGAGTAGATCCATGCTGCATACTTCATGAAATGGATGATCCTGCGTTGTGGAGGATCTGCCTCATGCAAGTAGCGGATTTGCCGACTACCTTCCTCCCTTCCGTAGGCCAACTCACGCAAAAGCCACCTCATCGGGATGGCTCCCCTTGAAGTGAACACGCGCCACACCTACGAACCAAAAAAACTATGCCATTGGACAAGAATTCCACCTCAATTGTTTACCAAATGGTGTTGGAGGAGTCGACCAATCTACGACGAGGCAGATTACACGTGTGAACACCCCCTCCAGTATCATTTCCACACCGAGTGGGAGATCTGCACCTCGAGAGTCTTTCTTAGCCGTCCAATCAAAGGAGTCTTCCATATCCGTTGTCCACATTCCATTCATCTTGACGCCAACCTTTCTCTTCTGAACACCGCGGGCAGTTTGGATCGTGACACATCCTAAGCCATCGATCGAGATCGACCCTTTTTGTAGCTGTCGATTAGAGTGGTCCCTGCCATGTTTTGCAACGGGGAACTCAGACATTCATTCATGCGATTTCACCTTGTGAAATGAACCATAGTCGTATATTTGTCCTCTTCCTCATCGCAGTCATTGATCTTTGCGACCTCTACCCCTTTTCGCGATTTGAGATTACAAATTTATCCACACAAGTATGGAGTGCAAAATTATGGTAGGCTATAGATCTTCCCCAGGCTTCATCTCAACCATCAAAAGCCACCGGTCTTTAACACATTTCGCAATCCGGGACAGAAGCTTTGATTGCACAATTTTGCTCGCGCGAAGTGGTTCAGAACCATTGATCCTCCTTCGATCAATCAAAGAAAAAAAAATTGAATACGGATCATGCCTAATGTTTCAATACACCTGCCGCTTTCCTCATTGAAGGATGGTCACATGAGATTCGATGGGTTGGGACCCTTACTGAACCTTTGTCAAGCCCTCGAATCAACTATTAAAAATGGAGTGTTAACAACCGGCTCCACGAGGGATGTTATCCTCTGAGCAAGGTAGCAAAGAACCCCTGTAGACCAAGTGCCGAATCCATTGGGCTACCTTCATCTTTTCTTGGACACCTCCATTCTGCTTCATGCTACTGCTCCAGCGAATTCGGGACATTCTTGCAAATCATGCTGGCAACTATAAACCTACGCTGGTAACTGAAAATGGAAACAAACTGAAAATAGTAATGAAGGAAATGATCGATAATATATGATCTTATTTTCTCATACCTACTCTACCTAACTTTGTACATAAGTCCAACTAAGTGAAGTTAGACTTCCAGTGAAGCCAATCAAGCAACTTACCTAATATTCTTGTTCTTGCATGGTGCTCGATGGACAAAAATGAAACAAATAATGGGAGAAGGGAATGATAAACAAACCGATGTTTAAGGCCGAGACATGAACAATCATTGCCTTCACCCAGACCCTCCATGTATTTGGCCATGGCGTCATAGAATTCATGGCAACCTCCAACACGTTCTGTCACCTGCTCATGGGAAAGCTGTCTTCCTGCTTCTAGGGAGTCATCGGGATGACACTTGGGAGATTGTAGACGAGGACCCTCAGAATTTTTCTCTAACGGAATATCCCTCTCTTCATCCAAAATTTCTGCAGCGACGGTTTGATGTGCTTCGAAAGGAAGGTCCTCAGCTTCTCCGTTGGAATCGAGTAGGCATACTTCTTCTAGGTGAGGCGGCATCCCTAAAAATGGAGTATCAGAAAGAGTGTTTATCTGTAAACTATTGCATCTGCCTCAATTTTTGTACAAGTTTCCAGCCTGCACCATCCCCATTTATTTCTGCTTTTGCTTGGAGGCCTTGATTATATGCCTTATCAATTCAAAAGAGGCATAGCATAAGGGTAAAATATCACCTCCAATGTTCTCATCATATTTTCTCACTTCAACCTTCTGATTTTGCATTGCACCTTGATTTCTTCCATCAGAAGGTATCATTTCAACAGTCGGCTCATTTTGCAGGTACTCTTCTTCATATTCGTCATACACAGGTGCATCAAGATCCTTCTCAAAATTGTCTTTAGTTGACCAGGAGTGGGGCATGTCAACAACTTCAGAGAATAGTCTTGCGGGACCATTTATTTCAGCCTCAGACCAGTCATGTTCATGTAAATCATGAGAGATCTTTAATGGGTTGTAGGCTTCCTCCTTTTGCTTGTAGGGCCCAACCAATTTGTATGCATCCATTATTTCACCACCATTGTCCTGATTTGACAGCTTCCTAGACATCTTAAGGTTTTCCTCAACCTCCAAGCAATCAGTGAACATCTCCTGCAGGGTGGTTGATTTCCTCTCCAAAAAAAGCAAGGACAGGTCAGGAGGAAAGGCGACTGCGTAATAGATCTTAGTAGTGTTCTCAAGAGGTTGAACTTCCTTAGGCATGTTATAATAAAAGCTTGTGAATCTTCTATTAAAACTGGTTATGGCCTCACCTTCATGTCTCCTCGAAGAATAAAACTTTAAAAGCATCTGCTCCAATGGCCGGCTCCTTCCCCAAAACCTCAAGAATTTGCAAGAAATCTCTTCCCAAGTGTTGATGGACTTAAGCTGCAAGTGTTTAAACCAAAATTTGGAATCCCCTTGCAAGGATAGAGCAAATGTCTGCATGCAGACGTCGTCATGTTCTATCTCAAACATATCAGAGAAATACTGAAAGGCTTGTTCTATGTTCTATGTTTCTCAGCAGTCAAGTTTTCAGATTCTCCGTCGAACTTCGGGAGGTACTTGTAATATTTTGCAGGAAAATCATGGAGAACAGGAGGTAATTGCAGCAGTTTATATTGGCTTGGAGAAATGGCGGAGACAAAACTATCGCCCGAGGTTTCATGAATTCCATAGAGGTTTCATCTGATATCAAGAGCCCCTAGATGAAAATATAGGACGAAATGAGATGTACAAGACGACGCAATGCTTTTGGTTCGTAAAGAATGAGATACATGAATATGTCCATGGCTATGCTCAGGATGAGTCAGGCTAGAGAAAGTTGTTTTGATAAATTTCAGAAAAGATAAGAGAAAACTTACAAGGTAGGATAAGGAATCCTGGAAGAAACATGGACTCGAGTGCTTGGACCTTTCACTGTGCATTTTTGAGCTTTATGAGGGGTCCATTTTCTAGGCGGGATCAGCCAGACTTCCTTGGTCATTAGATTTTCTGGATCATACCACCAGCGGAGTCGCTGAAGTCTGAATCCCTCAAGAGTGGAGTCGCCAGGTGAAAAGTGCTCAACCTTCTTGGTGTCTGACCGATTGTTCACCATCAATAGTCAGATCTAATTCTTTGTTGTTCTTCCTGGGGAGGATCTTCAAGTTCAGTCCCCGACAACGGCACTAGTTTGTTAGCACTGAAATTGAACCAAAAGTTGCGAAAGGGTTCGCTTGCAGGTAACAGCAGAACAACTTTAGGCTGCGCCTTCGACCCTGCGCAGTCAGAGAGGGATCTCTCATTGGTCACTGGACTACCTCCACATAAGGTTGTCAATCTTGTGTGTCACCATAGTCTACTCCGCAAAGGATTTTCAATCAACATAATCAGGTGGCTAGGATACTGAATGGGGCAAAGTATGTTGAGGAAGGTGTGTGGCGGGATTATCGGGGGATAAAGGGACAATGGGCAAATGGAGTCGAAACCTGCACAAGAAACGATTACAGATGGAAATAATGATGAAAGATAGCAAACAGAGGCAAGATAGCTGCTGATTTTCCAATCATGAAATTTTAGCAGGCGTTTTTAGAGGACAAGGAGGGATAGTCCATCGCATGGATCATCGGTGAGATGAATTCCATGTAACTTTAGAAGAACCATTGTTAATGCCTAAAATAGCAGTCGGAGCATAACAAGTATGAATTCTGAACCACTACACCCTATGTTGCAGACATGAAAAGCAATCAACAAAATGGAGTGGAAACAGGAAACACATTTACACGTGAAAGAAAGTACTTATTGGGAAAAACAACAACATAGGAATATCTGTTGTGAATGACAGTCTTCCACTACAATTTATTCATACACAGGTATCAAGATTTACAAATGGGAGCCTCAGCCCAGGATTGTTTCCCAATCCAATTCACTAACTCCTTTCTCCCTCTATCGGGAGTGTTTTTATACAATCCTATTGCTTAGACTACCAAATAAAATGTTGTTACAAGTCACCATCAGGCGCTAACAGTGCAAAGAGTGGGATATCACCACATTTTACAAATAAAAACAAACATTATGGCACTAGTGGTTTTATTCGGCCCAGCTAACAGTTCGACATGCTCGACCACCACGACAGATGATGGGTATGATGCCTGCTTCTATACTTTGAGGTGTGTGCTTCCACCACGTTCAAATGCATCTTTCTGCGTGGGCACACATTGGTGAGGTATTCGACATCCTTATCAAGTCTAGTCACATCCGCCACCTCCTTCCCTGTCAGGTAACATCGTTATACGTGGGCTCTGGAAGAAGTGCCGCATTGCTTCTGGCTAATATAGACCTGTGGGGTGGCTCATCATTCTTATGCTCCTCACCTTTAGTGAGGTGAATTATCCAGTAGGAAATAAGGTGTAGAATATCTACACCAGCCCCATCACCCTTGGAAAGTGGACTTCACAAACATGGCTGTTAGGGCTTTAAACCCCTAACGCTCCCATATGAATGAATATTTACATAGAGAACGGCCAATGGCTATTCCTTTCTGTTGAGGCTTTGGTCGACATGATGGTATCAAGGGTTCCTGGAAAACACCTACAGGGAGTAAGTGTCCAGGTCTCGCGTCATCGGAGATGCAGGTATCACGTCTAAGCCCCGATGGCCGGTGTCACCATTGGCATGCAAATACCAAGGGGACGAGTGAGCATGGAACCTGCTCACCAACCATCAACACCCCCAGATGGAAAATCTTTTCGAACCAACTCTTCATCTTCAAACTCTATCAGGCCTCTGCAACTTCGTGGAAGAGCAGACCTCAGCTTCTTTCGGAGATATGTTGGTTCACTCTGGTTGAACTGAAGGAAGTATTTATAGAGATTCTAGGATTTATCTTCACACAAGATGGTCAACATTATTACACATTCTATCATCGAGTGTATCTGATCTCAACATGTGCAAATACGCGAGCAGGGTGATCCTTTACTTGTTGGGGATCTAGTCATTTGGCTTCATCAGTCATGGCGCCCTACTGTCTATCGCAGAGAGCAGTTGTGGACACCATCTAGTACAGTAGATCCATGCTACATACTTCATGAAATGGATGATTCCGCGTTGTGGAGGCTCTGCCTCATGCGAGTATCGGATTTGTCGGATACCTTCCTCCCTTCCGTAGGCTAGCTCATGCAAAATCCACCTCATCGAGATGGCTCCCATTGAAGTGAACATGCGGCACACCCGCAAACCGAAAAAACTGTGCCACTAGACAAGACTTCCACCTTAGGCATTTCTCGAATGGCATCAGAGGAGTCGGCCATTCTGCGACGAGGCAAATTACACGTGTGAACACCCCCTCCATTGTCATTTCCACACCGGGTGAGAGGTCTACACCTCGGGAGTCTTTCTTAGTCATCCAATCAAAGGAATCTTCCATATCCGCCATCCACCTTCCGTTCGTCCTACCACCAACCTTTCTCTTCTGAACACTACAGGCAGTTTGGATTGTGACATGTCCTGAGCCGTCGATCAGATTCAACCCTTTCTACAGCCGTCGATTAGAGTGGGCCCTGCCATTTTTCGCAATGTGGAACTCAGACATTCATCCGTGCAAGTTCGCCTTGCGAAATGAACCATAGCCATAGATCTGTCCCCTTCCTCATCACGGCCGTTGATCTTTGCGACCTCTACCCCTTTTCGCAATTTGAGATTGCGGCTTTATCCGCACAAGTATGGAGTGTGAAATTATGGTAGGCCATAGATCTGCCCCATGATTCATCTCAACCGTCGAAAGTCGCCGGTCTTTAACATGTTTCGCAATACGGGACAAAAGCTTTGATCGCACAAGTTTGCTCGCATGAAGTGGTTCGAAACCGTTGATCCTCCTTCGATCAATCGCAGAAAAAAAAATTGAATAGGGATCGTGCCCAATGTTTCAATACACCTTCCACTTTCCTTTTTGAAGGATGGTCACATGATAGTCGAGGGCTGGGACCCTTACCGAACCTTTGTCAAGTCCTCGAATCAACTATTAAAAACATAGTGTTAACATAACTTAATTAACATGTGATAAGTACAGTTAGTTATAGTTGTAATAATTAAAATTAAACTTCAACTATTCAATTATTGGATACAACTACTAGCTTAACTCCATCGATTATTATTAGCTTAACTCCAACAATTCTACAACTATTAGCTTAACTTAACTCTAATCGCTTAAGGCTTACTCCAACTACATTTTGAATCTAGGAGTCTAGCTAATGTGCAATCATGTAAGAGTGGAACTTCTAATAAACTCTTCCAAACTCCTATTAAACTCCTACATCTAGTAGTTGGACATCTAGCTAGTATACACTTACATTACATGTTTACGTTTTTGATATAGATATAATTAGGTTTTTTATTCTTTTTAAAGGAGGTTAGGATGTTACTAGTTCTCTCTGCATTGACCACCAACCCGTATAGTGGCGAACACGTTTTGGCATTAAGATTACAATCGTTGAATGCAGTCAAACAAACCAAACGAAGACAACCATGGCTCTAAACATTGGCATGGTATGTCATCATTGGGCATAAAAGATCTAAGTATTCCATTTTTCCTGAGCTCAGACTCTTGCAAGACCAAGTCTCTGAATTCATGGAAAACATCACAATTCATGCGAACTCATCATTAGTACTAAATCCAAGTGGAGGGATATGGATTTTGGGTTCTACTATGGTTTTCGAATGTGTATTGTTGCTTCCATTGCATGTGGGTTTATCCTTGTTGTTCATGTAGTTTATTGAACGAAAATTATCTACTTACAGTTTGGACTCATGGCCATGTCTAATGTATGATCCCATTAACATGTTATACTAGAGCTAGGGCAGAGATATGAAGCAAGCGCAAGTGTGATTTACATTTAGGAAATGTTCTCCATTCCATTGATGAAGTCAGGGAAGAGATATGAGGCACACATAGAAGGGAAATATTACTACAAGCTATGTCTATTTTACAGAAAACAAAATTTCACTTTTAATTATGCCGATAGTTACATTGATAGGCGTATATATGTTAGAATGTTGGGGTGGACTACCATCTATGCTTTTTCATCTACCGACTAGAATGAGACAAGTGTATTATCCAGATTGGTTCTATGGGCGTCATCCAAGATTAAACAAGAATGACACAAGTGTACTGTCTAGACTGATTCTATAGTGGTTGACCAAAATTAATAATTAATAATTTCAAAAAAATAAAAAATAGCTTAATTAACATGTGATAACTACACTTAGTGATAGTTGTAAAAATTAAAATTAATCTTAAACTATTAGATTATTAGATACAACTACTAGCTTACAATCTATTATTAGATACAGCTATTAGCTTAACTCAAATGATTCTACAACCATTACCTTAACTTCAAATCTATATTGGATAACTATTAACTTAAATATTAGACACAACTATTAGCTTAACTCCAATAATTCTACAACTATTAGCTTAACTTGAACTTTAATGGCTTAAGACTTAGTAGAACTACATTTGGCATCTAAGAGTGTAGCTAATGTGCACTTGTGTAACAATTAAACTCCTAATAAAATCATTCCAACTCCTAATAAACTCCTCCAAATTCCTAGTAAAGTCCTAATAAATATTAATTAGGTTTTGGAGTCTTAGTAAACTCTACGTAATAAATATTAATTAGGTTTTGGAGTCTTTTAAAGGAGATTAGGAAACATATTAATAAGTGTTTTACATTAGCATTACAACTTAATCAAGTGGAAATGAATACTGATGGGGTTGTAATACAGATGTTGAAATAAAAACTGGTGTGATGTAGAGTTAGAATTTTGTTGTGCAGAAGCAGAACGAAATACCAATAATTCTTCCCTCCATATCCCACATTGGTCTCACTGTATTTTGTCTTGATATCAAATTCTCATGTGGATGGAATTGATCATGTTATATTTGCTCATACACACATCCCTATGTCTCCCCTTACCACTAACACCCCCTAACCTATAACCTACAACACCTAGACACCCCCCCACACATCCACAGGTCACATCCACATGTCTCCCCTTACTACTAACACCCTCCTCCCTTATATCACTCCCCAACCAATCCAACTACCTCTAACCCCCACCCCCCTACTACATCCCCTCTACAACACCTAGACACCTCCACATTAATCTAACCCCCCCCCACTCCTAAAATCGTAACACACCTTTTAATCTCTCTCACACACACATACACAGGTCACCCCATCCCACTAAGGACCCCACCCTCCACTCTATCTTTCTATCTCTCTCACACACACACATACACACATCCCTATGTCTCTCCTTACCACTAACACCCCCTAACCTATAACCTACAACACCTAGACATTCCCACACACATACATAAGTCACATCCACAAGTCTCCCCTTACCACTAACAACCCTCTCCCTTATATCACTCCCCAACCAATCCAACTACATCTAACCCCCACCCCCCTATTACATCCCCTCTACAACCCCTNCTAAAATTTTAACACACCTTTTACTCTCTCCCTCACACACACACATCCACAGGTCACCCCATTCCACTAAGGACCCCCCCATCCACTCTATCTTTGTCTCTCTCTCTCTCTCTCTCACACACACACATCCCTATGTCTCCGCTTACCACTAAGGAACCCCCCATTTTTACACGTTTTATTAAAGCAAAACAGGAGCGTGTTTTATTGAAGCAAAACGGGAGCGCATTTTATTGAAGCAAAACATGAGCACGTTTTATTGAAGCAAAACGGGAGCATGTTTTTGCAAGGTAAAATAGGAGAGCATTTTTGTGTACTATCCTAATTGGCATGCATGTTGGCATCCTTGGGACTAGGCTTGGCATGGTTGGGATTGCTTGTGATAATTTCTATTTTATGGATCAAGAGTGATTGACTTCATTCTACCATTCCATCTAAAAGGTCCCTCAACTTTGTCCACTACTGTCATTTATGTTTTTTCATCTAAGAATGATAATGAGTATATTTCAAGTTGATTTTATGGGCTTCCTCCAAAATTCATAGTTCATAATTTCAAAAAAAAAAACTTAGTTAACATATAATAATTACAATTAGTGATAATTAGGAAATTAAAATTCAATTTCAATAATTCCATTATTAGATACAACTATTAAATTAATTGATACAACCATGAGCTTACTTCCATTCATGATACAACTATTAGTTTAATATCAACTCCACTAATGAATTTTCGTATATATATTCGATAGGCTTATATATCTTAGAATTTCTCTGTGGACTCCCATCTATGCTTTTTCATATATGGACAAAAATGAGACAAGTGTATTGTCCATTGATTTTATGGGTGTCTTACAAAATTTATAATTAAACATTCAAAAAAAAATATTAGATAACATCTTATAAGTAAAGTTCGTAATAGTTGGAAAAATTAGATACAACTATTTGATTATTCGATACAACTATGATCTTACTTCCATTTATGATACAAGTATTAGCTTGACTTTAAATACAATAATGACTTTCACTTGAATTGAACTTCTTAATATATTTAATTTTTTAAATTAAATATTAGATACAACTATTAGCTTAACTGAGCAACTCTAATGAGGGTTATATTGGATATATATTGACTTAACTATTAGATACAACTATTAGGTTAACTCCAATGATTTTACAACTATAATTACTAGGTTAACTCAAATAGTGATACATCTATAAAATTAAATTTACATGAATGTGGTAATTAAAAAGTGGTAACAAAAACCTATTAGATATGTGTTGGTCTACTCTTCACTCTATCTCTTGCTTGAAAAGTCCAACTCATTGTAGTGAAACCATGCACCCACAATAAGCTTATCTCTTGCTTGAAAAGTTTAACTCATTGTAGTGAAACCATGCACCCACAATAAGCTTTTCAATTGGCAATATAACATCACAAAAACAATAGGCTAGATAATAGACTCAATTCAATCTAAAACTATGTATTAATAATTTATTATAAATCTCAATATATCAAATATATGATTAGTTATTAATATAGTTGTTGCTACTGTAAAAACACCTAAAATATAAAATATTGATTATTTTGCTGATTAGTTATTAATATAATTGTTGCTACTGTAAAAACACCTAAAATATAAAATATTGATTATTTTGCATAACAATAAGTGTGACGCAATGGAAATGGAAAATGAGAGCAAAAAAATAAAGAGGGGCGAAAAAACAAAATCGACTGATTACCGGACACCATTGCCATTGATACCCAAAGAACGGAACGCTATACTTACTGGTTCAACATGAGGAAAAAATTGAGGCCCCAATGGAATCGAACACCTATTGAGTCGATATAACTATGCATATATATATATATATATATATATATATATATATCTTACATTTGCACATAAATTTTTTTGAGTCACCGGAGTATCGTTCTCTGTCAGGATGCTTGAAACTCAAAATTCTGAAAAGTTAATCCAGAAACAGCTGCAATCTGTGGTTACGGCACAAACATTCCACATTGTGATTAATGTCACTGCCAACAATTATGGCATGGCCTAAAAATTAACCAACCCATTCTAATTCTTTCTCCGCGATCCTAAATTCTGTAATTTCTTAGAAATCTGGTGTTAGATTTGTAATTTTGATTGTCCTTTTGTGCCGATCTGTTGTTTGTAAAGGATAGGCCATTGTTGCAATTTTGATCATCTGGAAGCGTAGATCTGTAATTTCCTGTAGATCAAGTGTTATATTTGCATTTTTATCAACTCGATGCACCAATAGATAAGACGTTTTCATTATCATTTATCGCCAGACTTGTTTAATTATACTTTAATGCATTTCACATTAACCAAAGATTTGACTGTATAGATAGACTGTCTAAGAACACATCCAAAATATACAAGTGCTACATAAAAATTATGGAATCCTTTGTTTTTATATAAATATCGTTGATACAAAGTCGTCAATTAGGGATTATAAGAGGACTCCGGGTGTGATATAGTGGCTTAGGTTAATGATCCAGATCCAAGTTGATCATAACCAAATTTGACACTTTCATATGCAGTGTGAATTAATAATTTTGAAAACACAACAAGGAAACAAAGATACAAAGAATACTTATTCTACATTAAAAATTATCATGTTTAAGAAATTATACAACAACGAATGTCCAATGAATATGGTGTCCTAAAAAGAACATGAGAGAGAAAAATAATAATCTTCTCTAATCTCACTCAAACAATAGACAGGATCTAAATAAAATCAATGAATCCAATCAATTTGTGGCGAACCCGCAATGCTTCAAATCCTCCTTGAATCAAATTGAACGGGAGATGATAATGCATGGAGGTAAAAGCTTAAACAAGGAAGGCGGCCCCTCCAAGCAAGGCGGCTCCAAAGATAGCCATCTTCTCCAAACTGGCAGTAAGGACAGCCCCGCTGCTGGCGCTCGGTGGGGAAGCGGTGCCTGGGCCTTCAGCCGAGGGGTTAGATGCTGGAGCTTGAGATGGGGTAGAGGAGCCTGAGTTTAGTGGGGTGGCCACTTTAGAAGGAGCAGATGCAGGAAAAGAAACACTTTGCGGAGTCGCACGAGGAGGAGATGCGGGAGATGGCGCTGCGGGGGTTTGAACCGGCGACGCCATAGGTGCTGCTGCTGCAATGAGGGATGGTGCAGGTGCCCGTGCGGGAGAGGCTGAGCTGATCAATCCCAAGACGAAAAGGAAACAGAGAAGTGCATTGAAACGGGCCATATTGTCGTAAAGTAGCTGTTGTGCAAATTTGTTTTGCCTAAACTGTATGGTGTCGAACTCTTTTCTTTCTGAAGAATGAAAACAAAAAGAAGAGTTTACCGAAGACGAAAAAGAATAGGGAATAGGCAGAGATGAGTTGTTTGAAGGTAGAGGGATGGCACGATATAATATATATAGAGGTATGTAGCGCCACAATTAGGTCAGCTTCGAGGAATGGGGGATTGTTTGCGTTATCTGATGTTATGGTGTGTACCGAAGACCATTTCAAAGTTCAAACCTCTTCATGCCGACTTGCCCAGTCGAGTCTTCTGTTGCAGTTTACCGATTTGTTGGTGTCCGCGTCCCTTCTCTGCAGCGCGTCCTTCTTGACCGACATTTGATTGACGCACGCTGGCCCAGACCATTTCATCTGATCGTAAACGTGTATAACGACGTCATTATTCAAAATCGGCATTTAATTATTTCAAAAGCCAGCCGACCATTTGAGAGCTGCGAAGAAGCATCTAGCGTGTAAGAATTCCAACCTCAAAATTGTTTTACTAGTGAAGGACAAGCTTCAAGGGATTTCCTTATTGCATGAGTAATGCTCTGACCTGATGGCCCGATGAGTTGCATTCCAATACAAAACAGAAACAGTGTTATCGGAACTGGATCTATACTGGTAAAACCAACCGGTTCACAAGCCCAACCGGCCCAGTTAGGTGAATCTGGTGTGAAGCGGGGCAGTTTCTTACGGAAACATACCAAAATCACCGAATGGATCAGTTTTGGTCGGTTTGGTAAATAACCGGCTTAATTGTATTTTTTGGGGGGTTCCAAGGCCTTTTGTTGATGTATTTTGGCTTTAGAGATGTATTCAATGGGGTGTTATGGTAGTTATTTCTGCTCATACTTTATATATATATATATACACCGAACTTTGGATATTTGTGTATTGATGATTTGGATTTATTGAACTTTGCATATTTGTGTATTAATAATTTGGATTTATATGTATGTACTTAGGTAAGATTTCACAACCATTTTTAAGCTAAATTCATTTTTATGGTTTTTTTTTTTAAATTAAATCACTTTTAAGCTAAATTTATTTTTATGGTTTCCTTTAGAAATTAAGTCAAACACTTGTCAATTTGCAAAAGAATGTTGTAGAATTATGTTCCAAACAAACTGAGCTTATAAGATGAGACTTAGTTGGGAATTGTTGTCAAACACTTCACCAATATTGTTGCCAAATCCTTGTTCAATTATTTCACTGACTTGTTGACCATTGGCCTAGATTTTGTAGGTGTTTAATGCTGATTTATTATGTCACATTTAAAGTAGTTTTCACTAAACTTATATCTTGTCTTTACATACTCAGATTTACCATATACCACACCAATACTATAAACAACCTTCAAATTTAAGCAAATGGAATTATTAACACTAATCATACTTAAAAAATGAACAACACATAACTTCAAGATGTCTAAATTAATGAGAAGATTCTGACCTAAGAATCTAAGCAACTTACAAGACTTAGTGTGGGCTAAGACGACCCTTCTTATGCATAGGAGAATTGCAGACCATCAACAAAGAAATATATATCAATGTTGAAGAATATCCTCTTGTAGGTGGCAGGTTGGTTTTAGTGACTTCTTGCCTTATCTAGAATGGATCCTATGGTCGCAATTGACAAATGAATACCTACCATGTTTTAGTGACTTCTTGTCTTATCTAGAATGGAGTCTATGGTCACAATTGACAAATGAATACATTCTAAATTGTCGAGCATTAACACCCACAATAATTACACACCATAACTTGCAAGGGGACATTACACATGAATATATATACGTTTTCTTACAAAATATGCATATTTTATGTATTTTTTAGTCTATCGATTTTTTTCACGTTTTTTTTGGGTTTCAATCCGGTTGACATTTTGGATTCTATTCATACGATCACCGATAGGATTTTGATAACATTGATACACATGTCTTTGTGAAGCGGTATTTATTTCCATATTTCTAAAGAATGAAATTGTACAGAATTTCATGCCACCAATACTTTGGTATGCCTTATTTCTAAGTTAGTGTTACTCAATTTCAAAGAACACTTGTTTTAACTTTGAGGTATGAAATTTGGATTTTAAAGACTTTGGTATGCCTTCTTTCAACTAGTGTTACTCAATTTCAAACTTGATAGCTTCAAATATATCTATTGTTTTTAGAACACTTGTTTGTTTAATACTAGTAAAAGCCTGATCTTCCATACCTTATAACTATGAAAGTGTAGTGAACATGAATATGAAATTTGATCCAATTTACTTCAATATGTTTTATAATCAATTTGTTTTTTTTTCTCATTAAAGATAATAAAATTAAAATTAAAAAATTCTATTCAAAGTGGTAGGATTACTTATTTTAAGGAGATAGGCCCTGGGGACTTCTTTAAGTGAACCAATGACATAACACATGCACTCATGGTATAATAAATAATACCAATAATTTCACTAAATATAAAGGATTACCTACAAAACTCTTTTTTGAACTTTAAGATCCTTTCCTTATACATGTCCAATTAAAAGACCCCAACATTTGCTAGATATCCTATACTTTCATTTTTTACATGACATTTTTATATCCCTTTTTTAATCTCTATTAGTAATATGTCCACATGACGCAATCCTTATAATCCTTGGAAATATTACAAGGTGAAATATGAAATCGTTATGGTAGTAGATATTTTGAGATGCAAAACAAAACCCTTAACATAATTTGGATTCACACAGAGTGGTTGCAATAGAATTTACATCATCTTCATAGATAGAACATTTATATTCAAATTGAAGCTCAAATTCACATAAATCAATTCAGACCACTCACATATATAAATAATACATATTCAAACACTAAATCAACTTCACACGCAATCAAACCCACAAGACCTTCACATGTAGAGTTACACCCATTCAAACCTCTAAATATGTTAATCAACCCTTTAATTCCTAATTCAACTCATTCCCTAATTTTTTTATATTTTTAATTTATAAAAAATACATATAAACCCTTATATACCTATCAATATATTACTTCCAATTATATTATTTTAAATCAATATTATAAACTTATAATATTATCTATTTGGTGAACCTCATAAGCTAAATTCAACATAATATATAATCTCATTCCAAATGTTACATACCAAATACTTGAAATAGCATAAAATAAAAATAATAACTAATTCCACACCTTAAGAATAATACATATTCAATAAATAATAATCATCTTTAAATAAGTAACATCCTTTTAAAAATTATAAAGATTCTATTGTACAAGAAAAAATGCATATTCAAATGAATCCTTTAAATGGCAAATGAATCCTTTATTATAAAGAGCAGATCGAGAGACCATGATATATCCTACACCCTAAGTTGATCTAACTATCACTAATGTATTAATAATAAATTTTCTAGTTATGACCTTAACATAATAGGAAATCATTGAATTTTCTTCTTCATTATATATATATATTTAAAATGAGTTTAAGTTTGGGCTTCAATTTCTTGTAAAGGTTTTACTATATTTATGTCTAGTATTATTCACACTATTATTCTAATAATAAATTGTTATATTTATTACTTTCTTGTTTCATTATTAATTTGCATATATTTTTAATTTAATTTAGGTTATTTCATATATATATGTATATATGCATTTTTTTTTCAATGTCCATGAATTAGTCTAGATCATGAATTAGAGCTTGTAAATTTCTTCTCAATGTTGAAGATTTTAAAATCTAAAGTAAAGTTTATCTCTTTAAAATAATACTAGTTTAGATTTCTTAGATTTCATTCTCTCATAACATTTATCTCAAATGTTTAACAGTTTGTCAAGATGAAAATGTCAAGGGTTGAATTCTTATGATTTTTGTTCTATAATTTTTACAATTCTTTACGGTAGGGATGGAAATGTTTTACTAAATCACCAATTTATTTTCAAACAAACATAAAACTACAAATTTTGTCTTTTTTTGAAGTGAAATATTTATTCATTTATCCGATTAATGTAGCATAATGCACATATATAGATTGGTTTTAACCCATTCAGTTTTGCTTACTCACACTTTATTTATTTGGTGGCCAAAATAAGTTTACAGTTTCTATGTAAGGTTGAATATTTTTTCTCCTCCAACAACAAATTTACAATAAGGAACCAAAAACCTCATGTTCATCTAGTAATTAGGTTATTTAGTGTTTTCTTTGTTCTGTAGTCGTAGAAGCTACGCCAATTATAAAGTTTATATATCTAGAGACGATACTTTTAACTTACTTCATCCTTAATATTAAGAGTTCATGATTTTGTTTTATTCCAAAGTCCCTACAGGTCCATAGATTGATACCAACGATAGCATCCCATCTTGTGATAATTCTGGTCCAAGTTATGAATCTAAAAGTTTCTCCAAACTAAAACTAATCTATTACCATTTTCCTTATTGAGTTTGTGTGGCCTTTCTTAGTGAGAATTTTAAGAATGATAAAATTTGAAGATTTAAAATATAATCAATTGAATAGGATTGCTAGTACAAAATTACATTGAACAACTCATATTCATACCCAAGTATGTTATAAAGGTATATTTCTCCTAATTATTTGCTTCAAACCTATCCAAACTTGAGCAACAACACATTGGATAACCTCTAGTCAACTAGACTATAACTTATAATGGACAAACAAATCACAAACTATCTCTTACTCACACTAGATATAAACACAAGCAAAACATAGAACATGACTCATGAAAACACTAACAGGACTCATAGCTTTTGTTGCACCAAGGAATTCATTCCCCTTAAATACAAACTAAAAAAAGAAAAAACTTTAGCTCTCAACACTAAAATAACAATTATGTTCCCAATATCCTTATAGTCGATTACAAGATCACACACAAATAACAATCCATCTTTCTCATTACAAAATGATATTCAAACACCTACACAAGGATGACTCAACTTCTCGACAGTTGTATAAACAACTGGAGGATAATCGAGTACATTAGGCTCAGGAGCATAATGGGCTCAATGATAAATAGGGATTACAACCCACACAACTATTACATAAAATTTCCAATCGAGAAAAAAATCTCCCTTCAACCTAACAAGTTGGATAAACCCTCTAATGTGTTAGGGAAAATCACAACACCAACAACAATGTTTTGTATTCATCTCGATAGGCTATATTAACATCCAAATATAAATGGTGGAGATTAGCTCAACACCATTAATCCTGATGTGATACCTATTGAATGATATATACACCGAGCTAAACCACTCATGTACCACTTTAAAGGACAAGGCCAAGCTTAAACCAACTCTACCACCCAATTAACATACACAAGCATGTTTACAAACTCTATGTACACAAACATACACACATACCATACAATGAAACTGAGGACCGATTCAACAACAGTAGATATTAACTTATAAAACTACATCTTTATATATTCTAACTTATAAAACTACATATTTATATATACATGGTGAATTTTACGGTGAGCATAATTTTCATCATCGGGTCGAAGACTATTACAAACACAACATAGTCATTTTCAAACCATTCTTCGATTAAACCATCAATATTTATTAGCAGTGCACGAACAATGTGCCTCTAAAAAAAACTCTGAAAAAAATTCTCTGCATAGTTTCCACATGTCACTCTGTGACTGGATGGCGGGTTATGACTTTCGACCTTCTCCATCGGACCTCCTCATGGTGACTCCTTTTTACAACTCTGCTTCCAAACTCTAGAATGTTGATGCGTTCCCCATCTTAACATCCCCATTGAACCTATAAACTTGTGGAGTTGTACATAACTCTGATATTTCAGGACCGTGACATTATTGGAATTCATTCGTTAAACCTCATTTGTTAGGACTTCCATCAAGCTTCATTGATTTCCTCTCTCATGCAGGAACTCTAATGATCACTCTATCTCAACCACGTGTCAACTTTGAATATTCTATTAGACCATATCATTCGAGGCGTCTCTCAAACAAACTTGTTGACATCTCAGATATCAAATATCAATGTCCAATCTGGTTTTTTTACTTGTCATCATTTCATGATTCTTTTTCACTATTCTCTATCGAGACTCCTCTTAATCATTATAGGCGTCATCCTCCAATACATAAAAAAAAATACGTTTATATTGTTTTCAAAGTCAGGAAAATATCAATTAATTTTTTAAAACGTCATTAAATTTTTATTTATTTTCATATCCCACATGGATTTGGCTATGGGATGTGTGTTTTATGAGTTTATCACCTAGAGCTTTGATAACCTAGACATTAGCCATAACTGTTGGAATAATTTTTAAATCTTGAAGTCATTTGATGAGTTAAGACACCTCATCATTCAATAATCATATTTTCTAGAAAATGCATTTTCCACCACATTTTAATTTCCCATTTTATAAATGATCCCACAATCTTACTTTAGTATTTTTTCTCAACAACATCTCTTATTTCTAGTTTTCTATGCTAGTATTTTTACTTTGAGAATTGAACTTGGGCAAGTGATGGAAAAATCTCTCCAATTTATTGCTTGACCAAAACTCAACCAACATACCCTAGCATCTTATTGATCCATTTGTGTTACTCTGGAGATTACAATGTCCATTCCAAAAATACTTCAAAGCGTGATATCTATTTTGATCTGAAAGTGTCTTTCAATGAGATGGGGGAACCAAGTTTTTACTACATGAAGGATGGCCATCATAGCTTTTTGATAAGTGGATTCACCCATTCCAACCTCGTTTTTTAACTAGTGAAGGTCAAGAAGTTTTTCCTTCTTGTATGAGCAATGCACTCTTATAATGACCCGATGAGTTGCATTCCAATACAAAAGTATTTTTTAGTGGTACAGGCGAGGGGTGTTAGTGGTAGGGGGAGGAATAGGGGTGTGTGATTGAGGGGTGTTAGGGGGTTGAGAGAGAGAGAGAGAGAGAGAGAGAGAGAGAGAGAGAGAGAGTGAAAGTGATCCAACCAACATTCAATAGGTTCACGTCAACAGGTCCACCTCGACATGTTTGCTCAATAGGTTCTCCTTTGACAGGTCTGCCTCGACATGTTCGCTCAAAAGGTCCACCTCGATAGGTCCACCTTGACAGAAACATACCAACATGCTCTTCCTATGATGGTTGAACTTCTGAACCATCATAACTTCTTCTTTGTAATTGAACGCAGCGGGTAGTCACCCAACCATCTCAGCATCCTATATAAGAATGTACACTAATGTAATATACAATCTTTTTTATCAATAGAAATATGGTTCCTCCATCTTTCATGGAGAAGAAGTAATAAATTGGTTTGAATCCTTGCATATTGTATGTGTGTATATTTCTTGTTGACCTAGTTTATTTCCTGCTTTACAAGTTCTTCTTATATGATTTCACCATAACATAGGTCGACTGTTGTCCCCAGTGTGCACCAAGGCACGACCTGGATCATTGGTATCAGAGCAAGATCTTGTTTAGAGCTTAAGTTACATAAGCACTTCCATCGAAGTTATTTAACTTATGCATGTTCAAACATGCCCGCAAACTCATCAACACAAGCAGACACTTCCTTCAACTTCATGAAAGATGGTTGAAGAAGCAGACAATAGACATGCAACTGCCGAGACAAAGAAACTCATAGAAAAATCGTTGGCTCAACAACAAACCAAAATGTTCACCTAGTTTAGCAAGATTCTCATGATAGTCACTTTGAACTCTGGGGAATCCTCGACATGACCTCACTCCGATAAATTCAGGCCCTTCAAAGTGAAAATGAATCTGGACATACCCAACCTTAAAGGTAAGATTGATGCAAAATTTGGGGACAATTGAGTACATCAATTGGAATCTTACTACTCGGTAAATCATCTCTCTGAAGCAGAAAATATCATCATTGCATCCTTAAATATGTCAACCTCTGTACACTATTGGTGGGAGAATCTGTCGACAAAGATGGAAAAAGAAGATGACCCAATAGACACATGGGTAAAATTTGTCGAATATGTCTGAAAGGAGTTCTACCTGCCCAAGTATATTGAACAACAGTATAAGAAGTGACAGTAGCTAAGGAAATTGAAAGACCAATCCATACAGAGTTACACCAACGAGTTCTATTGACTCATGGCTAGACTTGGTGTCCAAGAAGAAGAGAAATTGCTTGTCCTGAAGTATGTTAGCAGTTTATCCCTGTACATTTAGGGAGAGATGGAGTTCTTGACTGTTAGTATGCTTGCAGATGCATTTCATCACTCCATTAAGATTGAAGCTAAAAAGAAAGGAAAAGCATGTTTCACAAACAAGGAAACAGGTCAAAAATCCGACAAGAAGTCGACACCCGACTCTGACAAGTTCAAGAATCCTTCTCAGGTGACCTCGCTAAAGCCAGATCATCAAAAAAAGAATTTTCACAAAGACAAGAGGGATTGCAGCAATCAAGATCCTAATGGGAAATGGTGTGATTATCACAGGTCATCATGGCATGATACGTCAGAATGCAAAGCTTGGAAGATATTTTTGGAAAAAATTTCGACATCTAACTTGTCCTATAGAACCCTGGTAGAATCTGATCTAAATGCATCAACCCTCCTAGCTTCGACCTCTACCACTGCGGCATCCTCTACCATCGTCGATGAGGAGGAATGAGAGCATCTATTCCATACATAGATATTGGTTCAGAATAATACATTACATCTGATTATGGATAATGGTTTCCATAAGAATGTCGATTCTGAAGATCTTGAGAATAAATTAGGTCTTGTCACCACTCCACATCCTCAGCCTTACAATATCGATTGGATGAAGGACGGGTAAGAACTAAGGATCACCCACAAATGTCGACTCGCCTATTTCATTAATCCTTTTGAAGATGAATTACTTTGTGATGTGGCATCACTTTCTGTAGCCGATGCGTTATTCAGTAAACCCTACCTATGTGATAGACACGATAGATATCAGTCATGGCCTCAGAAGGTGATTGTCAAAATCCAGAATCATTTTCAAGGCATACCAGAGCGACAACCCACATCAACGGTTGCTATGATATCTTCCAAAAAGACAAAGATGCTTATAAATCATGCTCATTCACATTAATCATGACACATCCTCTCAACATTCCAGGGAGATTGCAACAATGTTTCGAATCACCGACCAGCGCAGCTCCTAACAACAAGAACAGATCGACAACATTCTTGAAGAATACCAAAACATATTTTGAGCACCCAACTGAGTACCTCTGCATTATCAGGTAAAATAATCCATTGAACTTGTTCCTGGTTCTTCATTACCTAACGCATATGTTTACAGAAGATTCATTCTAAAAAATGAAGAGATTCGCATACAAATCTAGGATTTGCTTGACAAGGGTCATATCCAACCCATCTCCTGTCCTTGTTGAAGTCCATTCGTCTTAGTTCCAAAGAAAGACGGGACTTGGCACATGTGCATCGACTATCGGGCTCTCAACAAAATGTTAATGAATAACATATACCCTTTTCCACATATTGATGACCTTATCAACAATCTGAAAGGTGCTAAGTTCTTTACAAAACTTGACCTCAAGTCGGGATATCACCATATACCAATCGATTCAATCTTTTTTTGGAAAACTACTTTCAATACCAAGGAAGGATTGTTTAAATTGTTAGCCATGCCTTTGGCTTAACCAATGCACTTGCAACCTTCATGAGATATATGGATGACCTTCTATGACCTTTCATCCATAAATGTGTCATTTCCTATCTTGACGATATCTTGATTTTCAGTCGATCATGGGAAGAACATTTCCAACAACTTTGGCAAGTTTTTGACACTCTCTAGCAACATAGGCTATATATGAACATGGACAAATGCTCATTTGTGATGACCAGAATCAAATATTTGGGGTATGTAATTGACTTTGCAGGAATTCATGTCGACCTAGAAAAAGTATAGATCCTTAAAGAATGGCCCATTCTTCAAAACATTCAAGAACTAAGAATTTTTCTTGGTTTGGTTAGTTTCTATTGATGATTCATAATTGGCTTCAGCAAAATCGCATGGCCCTTGAGTCAGTTAACGAAAGGAAATGGGAAAAATATCTTTAAATGGACACTGACACAACAACAAGCTTTTGAACAAATAAAAAACAAGCTTTGTATTACACCAGTACTTGTGTTACCTAATTTTCATCATCCCTTTGAGATTGATATGGATGCATATGACTATGCCCTCGACACAATGATCACTCAGTTAGGTCACCCAGTCACGTTTCATTCCAAGACATTCAACGACATAGGTAGAAGGTACTCAATGTATGAAAAATAACTATATGCCATTGTGCAAGCTCTCAAGCAATGGAGACACTACATTCTTGGCAAGGAAATGATCATCCTCACTGACTATAAACCTTTGTAGTTTGCTCCATCCTAGTCGAAACTACAGAAAACTCGACAACTCAAGTGGATTAATTACCCACAACAATTTCAATTGGTAATTAAGTATCAGAAAGGAAAAGCCAATGCTGCAGCCAATTGTCTCAGCAGACCACCCATTACTCTATTGTCTATAGTGATGAGTATGCAAGGTTACGACACCACTATTTGGCCATAATTGTATCCGGTAGACTACGATTTCTCTACAATTTATTGACAAATTCGTACCAACAAGTTGTTGACTACAAACTACTTCTTGAAGGACACTTTCCTATACAATCTTGGACAACTTTGTGTATCGGTCAGTGTGCACTGACATAATCTCAATTGGTATGCACTACAGCAATACTACAGGACATTTTGGAGTCGTAAAAACACTTGTTATCCTCCAAAAGTATTTCTAATGGCCTTCACTTAAATTTGACGTCAACAAGTACATTCGATCGTGCGTGGTTTGTGCCATTGTTAAACCTCTGAATCAACGTCAGGGACTATACACACCCCTTCTAGTTCCTAGTCGACCACGAGACTCTATTTCTATGGACTACTTGATGGGATATCCTACTACCAAACATCAACATAACGGAATACTAGTAGTAGTAAACATATTTTCCAAGATGGCTATACTCATACCATGCAAGAAGACTACGAAAGCACAACAGTCTGTTCATCTCTTCTTTGAACATGTGTGGAAACATTATGGCCTCCCGTCGGACCATTATTTCCAACAAAGATGCTAGATTTGTCAGCACCTTTTGGAAAACTCGCTGGAAACAGCTTGATACGATACTTTCTTTATCGATATCCTTCCATTGGTAGACAACCTGACAGACGAATGTTGAAAAACACTTAGTCGTACAATTTCTTCGCATGTACAACCACAAGCATCATCGACATGGGATGATAACCTTCCATACATATAACACAACTACAATCATGCTCAACATAAATCTACAAGCAAGAGTCCATTTGAGATTTGTTATGGATTTCAACCCTCAACGCCTATTGCCTTAATCAGTTCCTCAACACAGTCGAATGACACCGACTTCGAAGGATGAGAAGTGGAGAAAGAATTAAAGTTCAAAGATCAAATATACAACATACAGAAGCAAGAACAAGAGATACTGCAATGAGCTAATGCAAAAGCTAATTCCTAACACGACAATCAAGATATGCCTCATTCATTCCAAATTGGGGATCAGGTCTGGATACATCTAAACAAGGAGTGATTCACTCACTAGTACAAAAGCGCGGATTTTTCCACGGAGGTTTTCCACGTTTCTTACCTTTTGGTGTAAAATCCGATGTAACGGGAACGAGGCGTCGCTGTATCCACGCCTAGCTGTCACTGTATCCACGCCGGGACTCTTAGATGTCGCTGTATCCATGCATAAACTTTTGGACATCGCTGTATCCATGCCTGACCATCGCTATAGCGATGGCACCGTCTTTTGTTGACTTTTTACAAATAAGAGGTTCTTTTTGTTTTCGTGGGCGGGTGGATTAATGCTTATAGTTATGGAGGACGAGGAGGAGGAATCAGAGGGAGGAAGAGTTCGAGGCGGCTGTTTTTGGAAATCGATAATAATATTTAGCAAGGTGTTCTCATGCAAATCTGCGCATTCGATCTGGCATCATCACACCAGCGAGTTAGGGTTTAACCGTTGGCCCCATTTACATCTACTTGGAGGTCCCGCCATGGTCAGCACCGGCCTCTGTAAATGCCCAGCAATAATAACTATCTGTGAGTCCTTCTTTGCTACTTAATGGTAATTGTGTTTGAATCATACCTAGCTCTTGATATTGCATGCGTAATTCAGGAGGGGGAAGGTTTTGCTTTGGGGTAAACCACCATGGATTCCGCAGAGGAATGCAAGATGGAAATTACTGAAACGCTTCAGGTTCCGAAGGAGGAATGGAAGGAGGAAAGAGATATTGAAACCCTTTTGGTTCTGAAAGAGGAATGCGAGGTTGAAGATATTGAATTTACCTGGCCAGTTTACCTGGTAGAATATCTTTCAACTCAGGGTTTCAGTAGTCACCTGGGACAGAATATTTCTCATTTGAAGCTTTTGAATGGCGAGTACTATACCATATTTCCTTCTACAAAGCTAACAATTTTGCAGTTCCTTTGCGATGATATAATGGAGGCTGAGGAAGGTCGAACAGAAATCAACATGCGGGTAAACTTTGAACAATATACAGATGCAGATGTGAAAATTAACTTTTCTTCTGGTGCAACTGGATTGATTGAAATAAATCCCTGCTATTCAAAAAGAAAGAGGGTTTCTTGTACCAAAGCAGATGGGCAGAGGAGGTCCAATTCAAGCCAAGTGACACTTGAAAACACAAATTTTCATTCAGACAATTCAGTCTCACAGAACAAGCATAGTTACTCTAAGAATGGACAGACCGAGTTTACAAGTCCCGAGGTGAATGATGGAGAGGATTTAAACAGTGATGAATGCTGCCTATGTGGAATGGATGGGAATTTGATTTGTTGTGATGGTTTCCCATCTGCATATCATTTTCGATGTGTTGGTCTTTCCAAAGCTCATTTACTAGAAGGAGCATGGTATTTTCCAGAGTGTGTTGTGGAGAAAATTGATGCCCAGGGATCAAGAGCATCAAAGTCATTGAGTGGAGCTGAGATCTTTGGTATTGACCCATATGGGCGTGTCTTCTTTGGTACTTGTGGCTACCTATTGGTGTAAGTCAAAGTTATTAGTGAAGTGTTTGAACTTTAGAGTAACACGATGTTAACTGAATATTTTAGGATTAATGGTATTGGCTAATTTCAAAAGTATTTTTGGTGCAATTCTTCCTATAGCCTACTTAGGATATCTGCCCTAGGTTTGTTGAAGCTATTTTTTGCATTTAACCCTCGGTTGTAAGTTTGCAGGAAAATCTTGCTTTGCTCCTTTGGATAAATTTTCCAAATTCGCTTATAATTCAATCTTTTCTCTGGACATGTTGCTGTAGGTCTGATTCTGCATCAAATCCAACTACCACGGTACAGGTATTACAACAAAAGGGATGCCATAAAGGTCATAGAGATATTAGAGTTCTCAGGTCCTTTTTATGATGACTTAAGAAACTCAATACTACAGTACTGGGGTGTTCCAGAAGGCAAGAAGGATTCAGCTTGCTTTCAAAAGACAGATATGGCTTCTATATGGGAATCAAGCCATAAACAACTGGGAAACTAGTCCAAGAAATAAAATGACAGAGACATGAATATTTAGGTAAAACTAAATTGTAAAATCATCATAATGAAGGTAAGGCTGTCAGTTAGCTTTTTGATGTTGCAATGGCAACATAAACTAGGTAGTAGTTTATATCTAAGAACATTAAAAAATGGGACAAAGATAAAACATTTAGTTAGCCACTCATATGGTTGGATGGGTAGATAGCCAACTTCTATTTTAGATGTATCTATTTCATAATCATGGTTTTGCATGCAGCCTTCATAATGCTGAAGTTTGTTTACTATTGAAGTTTGTTTATAAAGGCTGATAGATTGCCTTTCGTAGGGATTGGTTAAGCACTTTTGTTAAGAACTTAGATTATATCTGACCCGTGACTTTTGAGATTTTGGATTATTTGACCTGCTATTACTGTGACATTAGATTTAATTTCTATGCATATTTTTTAATGTTGCTTTCTGTACTCTGAAATACTGGGCCTGAGACTTGCAAATAATGATATATGGGGCATTCAAGGATGTGCGACTTTTGAGATTTTGGATTATTTGACCTACTATTACTGTGACAAAAAATTTACTTTCTATGCATGTTTTTCAATGTTGCTTTCTGTACTCTGAAATATTGGGTCTGAGACTTGCAAATAATGGTATATGGGGCATTCAAGGATGTGCATATGACGTTTTGGAGCTTAATTGCTCCTATCTTCATTGTCTAGTTTCTGCCATGTGTTTCAAGCATAATTTTTGTTGATGCTTGTCTTTAAATTTGCGTTGAATGATCAAATACATTTAGAGTATAGTAGACTAGGAGAAGGAAACACTGATCGTTCATCAAGTTCAGTGACAAAGTAATAAGATTTGAGTATGTAGATTTTCAAGTTAGCCATAATTGTGTTGAGATATCTAGATATGAAATGTATTTGAGTTTAGAAATGTCTCAATATTTCGAGTGGACCTTGCCCCCATCATCAGGGGATTCTGTAGCAAATGGATATCTAGATGTATAGCTAACTGACAGTGCTCTACCCTGCAGTTGGAATCTGGATGTATAGCATTGCTCGACTCCATAACATTTTTATGATGTTTTGGTCAATTTGGCTAATTATGATATTTTGGTCAGTTTGGCCTTTGCTTTCCCTTTCACGTCAATTGTTGCTTGATTGGATGTCATGAGACTCTGCTCCATTTAGATTCAAGGGCATTAATGAGGTCATGACTTCATGATTTTTTATGAGTTAAACTCTGCTAATTTTGATTCAAGGGCATCAATGAGGCCATGGATTCAAAAAATGGTTCGGAGTTAAAAGTCTAATACCTTTCAAAGTGGAATGGATTTAAATCTTAACTTGTTTGTGACATCTTCAGAATTATGCCATGGCTTAGTAACATTATATGTCATATTGTACATAATAGTTATTGTTGTGAACATAAATTAGCAGTCTCTGGTTTCATGCTAGTCTTATGAATGCCATTGCTTTCTTGTTATTGTTGCTTTTCCTTGTTGCATGCATGGCAAATCAATGTAAAAGTGTTTTTTCTTTTTTAAAATAATATTGTGCTTTGTATTTGGCATTGGTGTTTATGCATGGAAATCCCATGCACTGAGCACAAAACTAATAATTTCTTCAGTGAAATCCGTAATGAAAATGCAACTGCAGTTTCTGTATTGTTCATAGAGATGGTTTCTTTAACAGTAGAATGCATGTGCGGTTATTTCTTCTTTCCTATTTTTAAGGTTAAGGACATCTAAGATGTGCAGTTATTTATTCTTTCCTACACTGTTTTCCAATTCAATACGACCTATATATTCAGTAGCTTTGGCTCTTGAAGAACTGGACTTCATATATATTCAGGAAACTTTCTTTTCAACTTACCAGAGATACTAAAAACATTTGATGCTACTCCCTCTTCTTTATTCTCATGATCTAAATCAATGATATTTGGCTGACCTGGGTTTACATTCTTTTGAAGAGCACAACTCTGTTGACTCACTACTAATTTCTTTGCCATACTTTGTGTAACTCGATGGGTTAACCACAGGGGTATCAACCATATCTTTCTTACATTTTGTGTTCCAGGATTTCTTAGGAAATGAAGAAAATAAATTCTTAGGCTCGATATCCTCTATACCGCATGCATTCTCATCTTCAGTATTATGTTCATCAGGAACTGAATTAAAACCATTTCTATTCTAGAAATTACCCCAATTATCACCCCTAAGAGCCAATTCATCCTCAATTAGCAAGGGGATTCTGTAGCAAATGAAGTATGCTAGATCTTATAAGTTGTACAGATGATGTTATTGACATATTATTATGGATTACAGGTGTTTTTGCTGGAATATTTAGTAAATTCAAAGAAGCATGTGTTGAGAGAACATGCCTACCTAATGTATAAGGCCATACACTGCTGATAATATTTGAAGAAGGTCAATAAAGACCGCTCTGAACCTCTATAGAGGCCGTGAAATCTCCCTCTGATCTTAGTAGATAAGAAGTGACAGCAAAACCATTGAAGGATGAGCAAAGCAAGTTTCAAACCAAATCTTTATAAAAGAAGAGGAAACACACATGCTTGACTTTTCCAGCCCATAATAGATTTGAAGCAAATTTTTATTCCTAGGATGACTCCATGCACTAATTTTTTTCCCAACATTCATGGATGGCATCCTTAGTAAACCTTTTGGTGTAGACTAGTCACTAGTATGCCTCACCCATAGGGATTTGAAGTGGACACCTGCTGGCACAAAACTAGCCAAATGCCCAGCCACTTTGGTGATGACTGGTTGAGCTAATCCCTAGGGCCAAGTCCATGTACCATATGTAAAACAGATAAGAATTTTCACTTGTAGTGCAGAAATTGATGCTTTCTTCTGCCCTAAAGACAATCAGTTTTTGGGTTGATATCTTCAAAAAGGCAAATTTGTTGCAGTCTATTTGTCTGGGGAAAAATATGCTTCTCTTTTGTCAATATTTTTGCATATTATGTTTTATTTCTAAGCATTTTGTTTGAATGTGGGAACTGTGTTGTTAGATTGCCCTGTAATTGTCAATGTAAAGAAAGAGTATGAACATCCTGGGTTTTTGACTTTTTTTTTGCAGCTTGAGAAAAACATTCGGCTCATTGCGCTAGCAGCAGGTTGGACTAAACATGTAGATGATTGGTCCCCTCAAGTTTCTGCTGCTCATACAGGCACAAGTGTTGCTGTCACAACTGCAAAATGGGGAGGTAATGGAAAGCGACTTCAGAAAAATAGTACCCTCATAGCAATGACTGCTCCAATTGATGCCAGATTTTTTAGGAATTTTTATTGGTGTAAAGGTGGAAGGATCTCCACCCAAGTACTTCAATTACCATATGCAATAACAAAGCGAGTTGGACGCCAAGGTGTGTGCTTCTATGTACATTGACTAATACATTCTATTTGGCATTAATAATATTATCTTATCTCACTAAGAATCTAATGTTGCCACAATTTGTGTCAATCCAGGTGGAACAAGGAAAATATCTGGAATTCTTTATGTAGAAGGCTGTGATTTCCCTAGAAGAAGTAGGCAGTATACTTGGCGGGTAGCTATTGAAAGGGCTAGGAGTGTGTCACAGCTTGCAGTTCAGGTCTGTCTGTTTTTTGGTGTTATTTAGTTGCTTTCAAGAAATATGAAATGTACATGCAAACTGCTTAAACCATTTAAGATCTGAAATTAGTTTATTTTTTTACATGCTAGACACGTTTGCAGGTTAGGTATATTGATGCTTATATTAAATGGAAGGATCTTGTATATCCAGAAGATTGTCATGATGGTAAGGCTCTGGACACAGAGGGCATTTCTTTCAGGAATACCACCCTTTGTGGGAAAATATATGAAGGTGGTGAGGCTAAGTATTTGTTGGACTTTGGAAACCAGAAAGACATTCCGATCTGTGTTGTCAAACATGGTAGAAAACTTGAAGAGACTGGAGGCAGTGGAAACAAATACTGGTTGGGAGAATTTCATGTTCCTCTGTATGTATTGAAGGCCTTTGAAGATGGACTTCTCCAGGATTGTCCAAACAAGGGTTCTAAGCAAGTTTGGAAAGGTCCGAATAGGCTGATGAAAGGAATTAGAATTAAGGATATATATTCATTCCTTTTATGTAAGGAAGAGATGAATGGAAAGTGTTCATGTGCCCAGTGTGGGAAGGAGGTATTGGTCAGGTATATTCTCTTCTTCTGGTGATATTTATTTTCTTCAAAGACCATGTCCAGACTCTATGCATATAAATATACAATATGTAATGCTATTTAACTTTTGTTGAGTCATTGGAGAACAACCATAAGATTTGAGAATCAGGAAATTTACATTCTTGATATTTTTATCCTACCTTTTGTCAGCATTGTTGTCTGGATGTAGAAATAACTAATTCCATGTAGCCAAGAATGATTTTTGATACTACGTGGATACTTTATGCATTTTTATTTTTTACTTGATTGTAAATTTGTATCTATATCCTTTTTTATCTGTGCCAATTAGAAGAGAGTTTAAATGGCCTGTGTAATCAATAATTATTTTATACATTCATTTGAAACTTACCTTTGATTGTCAGCATCAATAGGTTATTATTGAAAGTCTTAGGGGAAAAGAGAGCATATTTCCATTGTGAGGAAAATGGAAATGAAAGTTTCAGTTCAAGTGGAGAGATTAAAAGGAGTCATTTTGTATTGGCCTTAGTAAATTTTTGAACTTTTGCGAAACCAGTTATGTTCTGTTTATGTTTTGTCCCCTTGTGTTAACACCTGGAGAGCACTGTGGATGTTTCCCCAGAGCCCCATCAATAAGGCCACTCTATGGAGGACATTACCAGAGAGGTTGCTGGGTTGTATAGGCATTCCTAGATAAGATGATGATAGTGACTGATTCTCCTCTCTTATGGCTTATGTTACTGATATTTGTGTTTGTAACTTTGTACCAGATAGCTGGTTGTATTTGATATTTAGTACCTTCATTTTTGTTCTCTTAGCTTCTGATTTTATTTTGCATTTCTAGGAGATGACTTTTGCACTCCCCTTATTGCCATTTTGATACGTTGTATAGTAAAAACAGCCCCTTGGACCTGTTTTGGTTATCAACGGACAATAAGATGATTTCATTTCAGTTGAGTTTGATTGTTCTAAAAGGGAAGATTTTGTTTTCTTTCTTTTGATGTAGCACTTTCATTAATTCTAACATGTTCTGTTTGAATGATTTTCAGGAAATCTGTTAAATGCAATTTTTGTGAAGGTAAGAACGATTATTTAACTTTTTTAAATGCAATAGTATTCTGAAGTCTCTCTTTTTTTATTTTTTGTTTAAGCAATTTTATATCCCATCTTTCTCTTGATTAGCCACAATCAAATATTAGTTTGGGCCTTATTTTATCAAGCATTTTTATTCGAGTTTTAGCCATAGGTAAAAGTTAAAACCAGAAAATGTTACATAGAAAGTTTGAGGGTACATTTGTAGATTTCTATTAAAATGTCATTGACCTCCATGGCATGTGAAACTATACCTAGACACAACCTTTGCAGTTTAAGACAGGTATTCTTTAACATTCATGCCATCTAAGATGATATTGCATGATCTGTAAAATTTCAAATATACTACATGGATGGTGAGTGACTTTACACATTTGTGTTGTGATGTAAATGTGTGCAAAATATGAAGTTCATCTAAAAAGATTTCCAGGCATTAAGAAAGCTCGCTTGTCCATTAAGTCCAGAGTGTTTTGGTGGTTCATCCTCTATGAATGCTTTCCTCTCCTTTGAAGATATGCACTATGTATCTTCCATGAAAATTTTCCAAAAAGTCAACATAGTGCAATTGAATCATTTAGTTTTGACTTACACTGTCAAATTTCTTGTATAAAAATGCAACAATTTCAAGGCTAGAATTTCTCTCACTACCTTAATAAAATCATCCAATGTTGTAGGATGGCTGATCCTTTGTTTTGTCATTCTAGTGGCATAAATTTTCCCACACACATAGGCTTTCCATATATTCTTTGAACTTCCAAATTGTATTACTTTCTAGATCAAAATAGTTGCCATCATTTGAGACAAATCGAATCTTTAACTTTGACCCTGGTTTGCAGGGTAAACAGGTATAGTTTGAAATTTCCTTTTCCAAAAGTGTTCTAATTGATGTATTTAGTTTCAAACCATGTCAAAACAGTGCCATATACCTCTACTATTTTTATCACTAGGATGAGTGTGATCCTGCATTACTATTTTTTAAAAACATTTGCTTCAGTGGCATTCCCTCTGAACATATTTGAAGTGTTTATCATTGTTAACATCCTCTCTTGCTGTATACACCTACCATTCCTATTCTTTTCCAGCATGTTAAATTTAAAGAAACAAATTTTCTAGCATCATTTCTGAAATGTGGAATGAATATCATTTCGTGTCACTTGTGATGAATAAAATAACTTTATTGCAATTATTTGTTCCCCTGGCATGCTAGGCAAAAAAATTATCGGAGTTCTACGAAGTTTGCAAAGGTCTTGACCTTGGATGTGGATTTAAATTTCCTACTCTTGAACAGGTACAGATAATTTCATATTGAGTGCAATTTTTTAGTGTAATGGCGTGTTGTTGGACATTACAGATGTGCATGGTTCTGTGCTATACTTACATTTTGTTCTTGTGAATCAAATTACTGGATGAACAGCCACCAGCATCATTCATTTATGCAATGGAAGAGTATTTTAAAGATGCCCCAAGATCATCATCAGTCCGTAGAGAGTTGGTATGAACATCTATCCTAAGAGAGTATATAGTTTTTTGAGGACACCCAAATTGCATTTTGTTTGTTATTTCCAAAGTTCCATTTAAATTTCTAATAATTATTTTTTTTCTAAAAAAATATTAATTAATATTTGTTGTTTCTTGAACAGAAAACTGATTCTATTCCAAAGATTTTAGCTCTGGAGTACAAGAAAAACATTGAGCCCCGGGATGATGTACTGCCACCACCTCCTCCACCTCCCGAACCAATCAAGGAAAGTCCTGCACCTGTACAATCTGTGCCAACTGTGACAACTGATCTTTTGGTAAAGATTCATATTATTGCTCTCATTATATTGGAAAATTGTATACATGATACAGGAATACAGCATTGACTGTAGGATTTGACTTGGCAAGATGTTGATTCTTGTGGTTTCTGTCAAATGTGAATATTGTGGTTTGTGAAATAATTGGAAGCTCTAAGCAGTGCTTAACCAACTGTGAAATGACCTTTTTGAATGCTTGTCTGATGGCAGGGATTTTATGACATTAGTCCTGATCCTTCCTCACTCGAAGAAAAGAATGCTCTGGCCCTTGCTATTTTTCATTCTGTATTAAAATGCAGATAATTCTTCCAATGGAACCTCAAATAGTGCTCGAGATATTCCAAATGGAGCCACTGGTTGGGAACTAGCTCTTGTCACCACTTCAAGCTCTAATTCTAGTGTGCAAGCGGAAAGTAAACTGGTAATACCAGCTTTCTATATAGATCAACCTGATATATAGTATTTGGCTGTATTCTACATTTGATTATATGGGTTATCAATTCATTTTGGCTTTTTATTGGTTGCAGGCTGGCGGCCTTGATAAGCTTACATTAGATAGCTTATATGAAGATGCAATGACAAGGCAGATATCTAGCTACCATACAGGTCAAGTGGTACCAAATCCCTTTGAGGCTTCTCCAATGATGCAACCAGGACATCACCCTTTTTATGCTTCTCAAAATATTGCTCCACCATCAGCTGTACAGATGGCTTCTATGGCTCAGCAGCAACAAGCTTTCATGGCACAACAATAGATGATGGGGCCGCAAGTTCCTACCAACCCTTTTGGCAATCCATATACAGCAGCATATCCTTATGCTGCAGGGACTCCTTATCAGGCTCAATCTGGCCATTTCCTAGATTATATCCATAACACACATTTTGAGGTTGATTAAGGTCTAGAATGTGCCTAGAAATGCTTGGAATGGACTTGTCACCTAATCTAATTGATTCATGTTGAAAAATTATAGATATAGGAACCAAAATTAACTCAAACCATGCTTAGAAGTGCTGAAAAATATTTCCAAATATGGGACTGATTTCTAGCTAGAAATATGGATCTGCTTGATTCAATACCTTCACCATATGTTGTCTTCTTTCCTGAATGAGAGCTTGTGTACATGGATGAATTATTCCATAGTAATTGAATGAATCTACGAACCCAGTGCAAAAACCAGAAAACCCAAGACAAAATTAAAACCCTCCAGATGGGTTTCATCGGCAGACAACTTGACCACCATATTAATTTCCCTTATTGTGGACTCACCATTTGACAACTAAACTACAAAATTGAAGTATGCTTTCGCAGTAGGAACATCAAATGACAGGAATGCCTTCTATAGACCCACAAGCAATAGCTGAATCTCTTACTGAATTAGAGACTCCTGTTGGCAAATTACCTACAGTTGATTGAGCAGTATATCCTAGCAGCATTTTTTCCAGCCATGAAGCCAAAGTAGATGAATCCCTGGATGAACATGTGATGGGAAACCATGCAACGAGGAGCTCAGAAAAAGTTTTTTCAGGTTCCCTATGTTTTCTTTGCTCACAATTCCTCTAAACTTTGTTAGAGTTCCAAGTACAGACAACCATGCCAACTGGAGGGTTGAAAGCTTGTCATTTAATGCCCATGCAGGAGGGCTGTGTGTCCAATTGTGGTGACTCTTTCTCCTCTTCCTTGTGACTTGGCTAGTTTGTTTCCTAGGCATTCTCTCACTCTATTGTGACATTTGATATCTAGCAGTGGCAGTTGGGGATGTAGCAGGAGGTTCTCTCTTCATGGTGCATGGTGCATGGTGCACGGTGCCCCTCCATATTGATATAGGAGTTGGTGCAGGTGAATCAAATCCAACTCTATCTTTTGTACTTGCACTGTAATATACAGCAAGGCTTAACACATGAAAGTGGTGTCAACCTAGGATATAAACTTGTTAGTTGGGGCTTGATTAAACAAAACACCATTCCTTCTTTTCTTGATAAAAAGGAACCCGACTTATAAGAAGATAATGGAATTGGTCTTATGGCATTTGTATTTCTTTTTTAAAACAATTATAGCCGTGGATACAGCAACGACAATTTTTTTTAAAATTTCACAGCCGTGGATACAGCGACGGCTAGCCGTGGATATAGCGACGGCTAGTCGTGGATACAGCGACAGCTAGCCGTGGATACAGCGACGACTATCCATGGATACAGTGATGGCTAGGCGTGGATACAGAGATGAACAAGCATGGATATAGCGACGGCTTAGACATCTAACGAAATATAGAACATTGTCGCTCTTGCAATGCAAATTAGGGGTCGTCTCTATTGCGACGAAATTGTTTCCACGGGAAAAAAAACACTTAGACGTGGCAATATCCACGCTTTTCCATGGATATTGCCACGTTTTGCCGTGGCAAAATTGATCACTTGTACTAGTGACTAGTCCATACAGAAATATGAAACCTTTGCGATATGGTCCATACAGTATTTTTTTTTTAAATGGAAAAAATTCTTTTCAGCTCGACATTCATGCATGCCTTGCCCTACATCCAGTTTTCAATGTAGATCTACTTCAACCATACCATGAACCATTATTGGAACAGAATAAGTTGCAACCAACAGAACCTGAAGACATCCATCCAGATGTTTAGGAACCTCTTCTTTGAGAAACCATTATGTGACGCCGCATACACCATACAAGGACAAATTCCATTCCCTTGTTTTGAGTGTGTAAATATGGACAACTCCCCACGAAAGGAAAATGGTACTCTACTAATGACGTTGCCAACAAGTTTCCTCACCTAAACGAATACACAATGGATACCATTTTTTTTTAAGGAAGGAGGAATGATCCAACCAGCAGGCGACAAGTTCTCTTCAATAGGTCTTCCTTGACATGTTCGCTCGACGGGTTCTCCTTTGATAGGTCTTCCTTGACATGTTCACTCGATAGGTCTCCCTTGACATACAACATACCAACATGCTCTGCCTGTGACAGTTGAACTTCTGAACCGTTATAACTTCTTCTTTGTAATTGAACGTAGCGGGTAGTCACCCAAGAGTCTCAACATCCTATATAAGCATGTACACTAATTTAATATACAATATTTTTTAGCAATAGAAATATGATTCATCCATATTTCATGGAGAAAAAGTAATAAATTGGTTCAAATCCTTGCATATTGTCTGTGTGTATATTTTTGTCGACCTAGTGTGTTTCCTACTTTGCTAGTTCTTCTTATATGCTTCCGCCATAACAAAACTCGACTCATTCAGTCGACTATTGTCCCCAGCGTGCACTTGGGAATATCTTGGATTAGAGAGAGAGATAGGAGGTTTGAGGGGGGAGGGTGTGTGTGATTAGGGGTTGGGGGAAAGAAAGAGATAGAGATCATAGTTGGGAGAGGGTAGGGATTTAGGGAATATTAGGGATGTTAAAGAGAAGGAGGTATAGGGTGGG
>LPNX010945941.1:360175-399440 GCA_001517045.1 Pseudotsuga menziesii
CCCCCTCTTCTCCCCAACTCTTACTTACTCATACAAACTCCCGTGTGGAATGTTATTTATTTTTCTCAGAGTTTTCCAAATTAGATAGATCATTTTCTTTGATGAATTTGCTATTTGATTAATGATTAGTGGTTCTTCTGGTTTGGTAATATAGACTTCCATTTTCTGCAAGAATAATTTTAGGGTGATTTATTTTTAGCTCATAGACCTTAATATTGGTATGATAGGAAATATAATTTCTTTTTAATTTCTAGATGGATAATTTTTTTTTATTTCTTATAGGGAGTTGAGTTCGATGAGCACTGATTAGAATTGAGTGATTTTCATTTTACTTACCAACTACTGAAAATGGTTATCCATATACTTTGCTAATTTCCTTTGAAATAAAAAGACTTTCCTGGGTTGACAATTAAATATTGAACACTCTGTTTTTTAAGAAATTAATAGGTATATTGAGTGGCCAACACTCTAGAGGATTGGGAATCCTGCTCACTACTTCTGAAAAATCAATAGCCCCTATGTAGATAGAATCATAAGGATCCTCCTGATGGGAAAATGAAATTTTAGTGTGCTCTTGGACAAAATTATTTTCTAGCAAAGACATGGGATCATGCATTCTTTTGGGAGCCTCTCCTAAACTCATTTCTACTATGGCCTTGCCCAGGAATGCAGCATGAGTAGAATTTTGCACTGTAAAGAATCACAAATTCAAAGGGAACTTGGGCCAACACTTCTTCTTGGATGATGCAAGATTTGGGAAAACCCCATCTATGACAGTCTGATAAGAAATCTCTTGTAAGACCATCCTCAGTAGTAGATGAAATGTATTACTTCCCCAAGTCCATATGTAGAAAAAGTACTCACGTACATACCAATCCCTCATGATAGAATTCTGATATCTATCCCTCTATGAAATATTTGGGGCGTCTCCCTTGAAAATCATCTTGTACATTGACCCTATAAAGTGGTTAGAAATTTCATATATCTGAGGGACGAAATTATCTTCCCACATATCTGAACAATAAATGTGGACCAGAGGATATGTTTTGTTCCAATTCCATCCCATGGACGAGAATGAAGAAGTTGCACAAAAAATTTCCATGACGTACCCTGACATGTACAAAGTTGTCTTCTTAGATGTCAAAACTTTATTATATTTTTCAATTTCTTCTTTGAGTACCACTAATAGGATTTGTGCCTAGTTGAAGGATTCACCTATAGGTAATATGTGATGGGCTATAGGATTCCATTCAACCTTGAACTATGTAGAGTTAGATAAACCATATAGCTGGAAAAACATGGCTTCTAGTAGTGAGAATGGTTCTCTAAACCATGAAATGGGGTAGGCCTTGTCTTCTTTGGGAATAAATTCAATAGGGTTATCCATCTAGTATTTTATTACTTCCTCAAAGTTGAATTGGCTCATGGTTGCATCGAGAAATTTGCATGTGAGGAGTTATTGAGGAGGTTTGAGAGAATAAGATCTTGTAAATGAATCTAGATGGAAAGAGGCCATCGGGATTCCAATATGTTCATTGAAAGACCATTCTTTTGGGTTTTCATGGTCGAGTGTCCACTTGACCGGGTTAGTATACGAGCATGAAAGTAGGTCTAGATGCAATGCAGTGAAGACGAGAATTGTTTATTTTAGCATATGCATGCTGATCATGGGTAATGGAAGAGAAATCATCATTGTCAAAAAATTCATAAATCTTGGACAAATAGAGATCAAGGGTTTCAGATACTCACCTAGTAGTATCAGTGAAAATACCGACATTTAGGTCCTTTCTCTTTTTCTCATTTAGAGTGGTCTTAGACCTGGTATTTCTAGTCATACTAGCGGACTTAGAGGTAAATTCATACTGAAATTTGGAAACCATAATTATAAATTTACCACGATGAACATAACACAAAATAGCCACTAAAAGTAAGAAACTTACCGATGGACAACTTGGAGATCAGGATTCGTGATCTCAACAAGAAAAATACGCTATAAAAATCTCAATCGCAGTAGAAATTGCAATTGAAAATGGTAAAGAATTCATAAATTCGAATGAATTAAACAAGTGAGGACTCAATGACAAAATATATCTAGGTTGTATATCTCACAAAAATTAACGGTTGAGATTAGAGAGGGAAAGTGAAATGCAAAAATGAAAAAACAACCAAAACTTTAGATTTTATGATTTCCACAATCTGCAATTGCGGGTTGCGGAATGAGGGATGAGATTAGTGATCAAGAAAAATATTTTAAAGTTTCGCAATCCACAATCCATAGAAATTTGTGGTTTGTAGGTAGTTAATGTTTCAAAATATAATTTTATTGAGTTTCTGATTTCTGGAATCCGCATTGCGGTTTGTGGTTTGCGGAACCCAAAAAAGGAAAAACATGCGAAAAAACAACTTTTCCACTTTCTACAATTTGCATTGCAGAATGCAGAACCAAAAATATTAAACTTTATTTTGAATAAACTCTTCGCAATCCACAATACGCATTGCGGGTTGTGGGTTGGGGGTTGCAGAAAGACTAACATTTTTCAAACTAAGAAAATTCTAATATTCTGCAATTTGCAATGTAGGTTGCAGGATGTGGGAAATAGATTTCTGAAAATACCCCGAAAAAGGACTTCTGCAATCCGATTGCAGGTTGTGGAAATGAATATATATATATAATAAAAAAGATCACTTATGCAATCCGCAAAACAAAAAAAAACAAGATTTTTCAAGGAAATTTTATTTAAACTAAAACACAGTACTTAAAGTAAAGATGATAACAACTCCCATAACAATATCGTGGCTTCGAAATATATTTGAAATGGATGAGTGGGGATGCTATTTTAATATGTTAAAATGGATCTATTGCTTCTGGAAACAAGGTTCTCCATCTATGAGAAGCATTGAATGCATTGAATAACCTTATGAATTGACGTATCATCCTAGAAGAGTCAGAAGTTTCATTTTGACTAGTTTGCCATCTTCCTTTGTAATTTTTTATATAGATACAAGTTCTTTGAAAATTCCCCTATGGCGTACATGAATTTATCCACTCATTTCTTGATAGAAAATCCTTGTGTGTCCTAGTGCACTTCACAATGGTCCACATGGATGACGAAATTAGAAATATTATCAAACTAGAGAGGCTGATTGACATAGTTGGAAATGTTGTTGACTAGTGGATCCTTTAGACCTATCATTTTTACGTCGCAACACAAGCATGGAAGTATACGAATAGGTATAAAAATAGTCAAATTTATATTCTATTAATACCCCCTAACCTATCCTTGCACCTAACCATCCATCATCTATCCTACTATTACATCTTTCCTAGCTAATCAATCTTTTATCATGTATCAAATTCTAAACTACATCCATCTTATCTTATTGGTTTTCATCATCATTTTCTAAGTATAACATATGTACAAACAACATTTTTAATATGTTTATATAAGGGTTAAAGAATTCATAAGAATTTGTTTTCTAAAATAGGAAACTCAAACCTTCAAAATTAGTGAGCTAACACATTTTCTACTACTATTTTTCACCTACATTTTTGAGTTGTTATATATTGTCATAGAGTGTAATTCTAAACATTAAAAGTCACATATCAAATTCCTAGATTATAATAACTGTAAATTTTATCAAATATACACTACAATAATTTCCTTGGATCATTACTGATATGTTATGTTTGTACTTTCCTACTATTGATTAAGTGTTGACACCATTTAAAACTTACATCTACTATATGATGCATATTTCTAAAATTATAACTTGAAGGTAGATTATGAAGTAGTTATTGTTATGATTTCATAAGTCTCTCATTGGATTCAAGATCTTGATATTATCATTGGTTCCTATCTTATCATCATAATTTTTTCTACAACTATAATTATAATCACAACCTCAAGAAAGTGTAGCCATTTCCAAACTTTGGATAACAATTATGTTTTTCATTTGTATGAAACTATCAATTTACATAGTGATATTTGATACTCTTCATTGTAAATTCACACTTGTACTTGGAACTCCTCATAACCTCAAGGAACTGGCCTTCACTTATATTTTTATGTCTCAATACCAAGTACCTTCCCTACAAATGAATTCTCTCTTTAAAGGTATGTTCTTAGTTCATTTCATTTATGCAAAATATATGTGATTGCAATGTGGTGTGATTTTAATATCAATGAGAATTTTTATTGTTAAATATTGTCATTGTGACCTATGATTGTTTGTTTTCATGTCACATGAATGTTATGAGTTAGGTCTTATTTTCTCAGAAGCTTTTCAAACAGGACATTTAAGTTGTGGTGGTTTTCTCCTCTTTCACTAGATTTTTGTACCTCAAGGAAACCTTGATGTCGTCTATTGTCTCATCATCATAGGAACATGACCCACCTTCAATAAGAAAATGTTCCATGCATTTATGGAATTTTCTTTTGATATTTTGACATCTAGTTGATATAACCCTTGTAGACCTACTGGATGCATCACTTGCATCTAGTCTTACTTAACTCCGCTCACTCGAGGAAGAAAGATATTACAAATACCTATTTGGTTCTACCTGTACCATGGGAAAAAAGTACAGATAGGACCTTGTTGGGTATGCATAATTCATATTAGAGAATTACAAGGAATTAAGGCATGCATTTTCCACTACCATCATACATAGTTAGCAATTCTCCCCTAATATTGAAAATGCATACGTTGATTAGTAAGGGTTTTTAAATTTAATTATCCTCTGTCTTTCACTAAGTTCACCCTGTCTTCATGTTTTACTGGTTATTCCTTTGTTGTTGTTGAAATCCTTTAACATCAAATGACATTCCACATAATGGATCTCTTTGTCATTCCTGAACTCCTTCCACATCAATGACAACTATATTCTCACCAATCTCCCCCTTTGGCATTGATGGCAACATTCCCTTTTGGCCAACATTTTTTCTCCCTTTGACGACAATGACAAAGGCTTCTTTTTTATAGCTCCACCTGTCAACATATATCCCCCTTATATTGTGCTTCTTATCCTACAACCATTGTAAGGATATTACTCCCAACTTTTGTCTAATATTCTCAAAGGTTTCCTTGGGTAGTGGCTTGGTGAAGATATCATCAATCTGTTCTTTTGTGTCAACATACTCTAGTTTGACAATCTTCTGCAATACTTGTTCTCTTAGGAAATGATACTTTATTGGTATGTTCTTTTTCTTGGAGTGCATGATAGTATTTTTTGACATATTTATGGCACTAGTATTATCACAATTTATTACTATTGGGTGCTCATACTTCACAAGTAAGTCTTCTAGTGTCTTGTTCATCCAAATGACTTGAGTGCAACATGACGCAGCAACAATGTATTTTTCTTCTACTGTGGAGAGCGAAATGAAGGATTGTTTCTTGCTTGACCAATATGCAAAACAACTTCCTAATAAGAATGTTTCTCCACTAGTGCTTTTTCAATCATCAATACTTCCTTTCCAGTATGCATTAGTAAATGATTTCAAGTTGAAGTCTTAAATTTTTGGGTACCATAACCTATTATCCAAACTACCTTTCAAATATTTGAAGATTATTTTTACTGTTGTTACATGTGTCTCTTTGGGACTTGACTAGAACCTAGCAACCAAACCTACATCTTTCATTACATCTGGTCTTGTAGCTATCACATATAGTAGCCTTCCTATCATGGATCTATACATGGTATTGTCCACTTCCAGAGACTCATCATCCTTACTTAATTTACAACCTATGATCATAGGAGCACTAACAGCTTTGGAGTCTTCCATATTAAATATTTTAAGCATGTCTTTGATGTAATTAGTTTGAGAGACAAATATTCCTTTGTCTGTTTGGTAAACTTGTAATCCCAAAAAGAATGTTAGTTCACCCAACATTGACATTTCGAATTCGTTCTTCATTTCAGAAGAAAATTTTACACTTAGTATTTGTAAATTGCTTCCAAAAATGATGTCATATACATAAACAACAACAATGATCATATTTTCATCTTCGATTTTTAAGTAGATATTAGTTTTAGTGGCTCCTCTCGTAAATCATTGTTTGTTTAAGTAGTTGTCCAACCTTGAAAACCATGCCCTTGGAGTTTGTTTGAGGCCATAGAGTGCCTTTTTCAATTTATAAACATAGTCTTTGTTTTCTGATAAGAGAAAACCTTCAAGTTGTTCAATATAAACCTCTTCTTCTATTTTTCCATTCAGAAATGCAGACTTGACATCCATTTGATATACTTAAAATTTTTATGGCATGAAAGTGATAAAAACATTCTGATTGCTTCAAGTCTTGCTATAGGGGCATAAGTTTCTTCAAGATCAATCCCTCCCGCTTGAGCATACCCTTTACATACTAATCTTTCCTTGTTCCTTATCACTTGACCATCTTGATTAAATTTGTTCTTGAAAACCAATTTGGTCCCTATAATATTTTTGTCTTTAAATCTTGGGAAAAGTTCCCAGGTTTCGTTCTTCTTAGTCTGATCCATTTTTTCATTCATGGATTTTATCCATTCATCATTCTTGTTGGATTCTATAAAATTCTTAGGTTCCACTATTGAGAGTAGGGCTTATTCATTAAATAGTAGTTGTATCCTTGTACTGAATCCAACATATTTGTCACCAATGAAATGTGTCTCATGATGGAGTTTTTGTATCATATCTTGAAGAATATTATTGACCTTCCTTTGTATCTTCCTCCTCTAATGTTTCTTCTTCATCATGAATAATTTCATCTTTTTGAAGGTCTTCCTTTTCTTCATCATTTGTAATTACATCACCGTCATGACTTCTTATTATTCTTGGTTTTATGTCATCTATTATTAAATCTACACTTTCTATGATCTTGTGTAGTCATCAATGAGTAGAATAAAATAATATTCTCCTTGCATACTTTTAGTCCATGTTGGTTCACAAAGATCAGTGTGAACTATTTCTAGAGGTTGTGAGGTCATATGTTCTTTTGTTTTGAAACTAGCTTTGGTTTGCTTCCCATGCTAACAATGTCTACAAATTGAGTTTAGAGGTTTCACAATTTTAGAAAAGTCTCTCACAGCTTCTTTCATACTTACCTTGACAATATTATCAACTTTTAAGTGTCCCATCCTTCTATTCCATAACCAACTTTCATCAACCATACTCAGGTAACATTGATTTTCATTTTCTAGGATGTATACATTGTTTGAATTTCTTACAACACTGCCAACAATTATTCCTGAGTCCTTTTTCCTGATTTCACATTTCTCAGAGTAAAAAATATAGATGTGCCCTTGGTCACAAGTTTGACTTACATTGAGGATATTAGGCTTGAGGTTTTCTACCAATAATAAATTTTCTCCTTTGATCTTGCTATTGACAACAGTTGTACCCTTTCCAATTATCTTGGAAGACATATTGTCTCCAAATGTGACTTTACCCTTATTATCTTTTAGTTTTATGACCTTGTTTGGGTCACCTGTCACGTGTTTTGAACACCGACTGTCTGAGTGCCATATATTTTGTTTCTCTGTTGCACATAGGGAAATCATGGATCTTTCCTTCTCTTCCCTTTCCCTTCAATACTTCTTTTGTTTTGTGTCTTGAAATTTATTTGCAACAATCTTCCTTGTGGGAGTCATCAATTTACAATCTCTTGCCATATGTCCATGGTTATTACATTTGTAACACTCTAGGTCATATCTTTGAAAAAGTGTAAAATGATTATGATTCCTTTCTTTTTGTTTGTCACTAGGTGAATTCTTTTTGTATTCAAGAAAATTTCCATAGGCTCTGCAATTTATGGCTTTATGACCAAAGTTATTACAAGAGTAACAATGACCAAGGTAGATCTGATGATATATGTTCATAATTGGTTTCTTAGGAATCACATTAGTCATGTTTTTTTCATGAGAGTTTGGAATAAATTTGTTGCTTTCTTCGTTCTTAACTGGACTCGTTAGTGCAGCAGCGTAGATTTTCTTATTTCCGCCTTAGTTTGTGAACGAATAATAGTTTGGCCTATATCCTAGTCCATATTCATCATTTTAAGGTCTTTGGCTATTTGGCATATAATCTAATATCTTTGAGTTGTCCTCAAAATTTGTTTTTATAGCTTCTTCATCAATATTTTTCTTAAACTGCATGATCTCTTCTTCAAGGTTTTCAAATTCTTGTATTCTTATTTTGAGCTGCAAATTAAGGTCCTCTTCAATCCTTTTGGATTATAGAAGTTTATTTTCCAACTCGCTAGTCACGTGGTTTGACTTTTTGTTCTTTCTCCTGCATTTTTCAAGTTCTTCAAGAGCACTAATTAGTTCATATTTTAAGTGTACTTCACCTTCCTCATTTGATTCACCATTCCGAGCTTGAGTATCTACTCCCATTAATAGAATTTATGCTTCTTCATCTCCACTTGTAAAGAATCTTATTTTTCTCATAGTACTTCTTTTTGTTTCCCATTTTACCCTTTTTGAACTTCCTTGAGGATTCTTTCTCATCACTATCATCTTGTTTAGGGTAAGCACATTTTGAAGCAAAGTGTCCAATTCTTCCACATCTAAAACACTTTAGGGGTAGCTTTCCTTTGTATTTTATACTACCTCTCTCAAGTTTTTAAATAAAGAGGGATTCTTCACCATCTGAAATCTATGAATGATTTTTGGATGGGGCTTCAAACTTATCTAATTCATTTATGGCTTTAAATGATGCCATTTTTTTAAAGAATCATTATGTCCTGTTCTCATCTCATATGCAGTGAAGATCCCATGTAGTTCATCTATTGTTAAGGAATCAAGGTCATATCGTTATTCTAGAGTGGACAACTTTGAGTCATACTTCATTGGCAATGTTCTTAGTACCTTGTCAACTACCTCTCTTTCTTTACATTCTCCTCCAAGGCCTCTAATAGCATTTAAAACTTCATCTACTCTTAGAATGTATTCTCCAATATTTTCTTCTTTTTTAATTTTTATAATTTCAAACTGTCCTTTACATGTCTGAAGATTGGATTCTTTGACTTTGCATGCTCCTTCATAGACAATCTTTAACTTATGCCAATCTTGTTTGGCAGTCTTGTATCGCATGAATTTTACAAGAAATTTTTTTGTCAATTTACTCAAGATGGAATTTAGGCCTTTTGCATTACCCTCATATTGGTCCAGTTCCAATATGTATGTAGGTAGGTTGTTTGCTATTTTATACTCCCTTTTTAGTTGCTTCCCAAACCTTCCATCCAAGAGACATCATATGGCACTTCATTCTCACACTCCAGTATGCATAATTTTCTCTTGTGAATAATGGTGGTTTGTTGGTGGCTAACCCTTCTTATTGATCGATAGTGGTTTCTAGGTAGGATATTCCTTCCAGTGGTTAAACTGTGGTTAAGGAACCCACTCTGATACCAATTTTTGGAATATTGAACAATACTAAGAGGTCGGTTGAATCAGTATTGATAACTTTTACAATTTAACCCACTTTTAACATATTCATTAACACCCATGATCAACAAGAACACATAGAACACACATTTATCATGGAATACCAATTGGGTAAACCACCAATACTTCCTATTACTGCAAAATTGTATATACAAATAGTTTTTTCCTTCTCCTAGAGATAAGGATGGTACTACACCCTATTTACTAGCATCTACTGGAGGGAGGAAATGAACCCCTAGTTTTATCAACTGCTATTGAAAGGATGCTACTACACCTTATTTACCAGCAACTACTTGAAGGAGGATAAAACCCCCTCAAAGGCTTGTAGTCTATACCCTTGGACCACCATGCCACCATAATATGTTCTTGTCAATCTTCCAAATCTCTTTTTCCTTCAGTATCTGTCACAAATTACTTCTACACATCATTGGTCTCTACTTCTACTAGCTCCTTTTATGATCTGGACTGCAGAGACGATTTCTCTCTCTCATCATTCTGTCTACAAATACCCTCTAACACATTTTCTATGAATGCATCTCTTCGTCATTGCGCGTTTTCATTCTTACATCATGCCTCTTCATGAAAAACTCAATTCTTCATGTTAACAATTCTTTAATTCTATTTAGGTTTACCACTGATACCTTTCCACAACAAAAACTTACCAGAATTTCCTCTCCACAATGATCATTCTTCACCAAAAATTCTTTTGAATTTAACATTTTTTTGCAATGATATTTCCATAATAGATCCTTTTCACAACCATCCTGAGTCGTTGATCCATTGCAGACTCATTCATGTTCGTCAATCTAACACACATATTTCTCTTTGTAATCATCTTTCTGTACTTTCCTTAGCTTTCCGCAACAACCTTTCAGCACTGTTGATTTCTAGCGGACTCTTCCCTAGTCGTTGATTTGAGATCTAATGCGGATTACGGATTGTAGACGTGCGTTCTGACATTTTTTTTCTCAAAAATTCCCTCTGCAATTTCCTTTTCGAGAGATATTTTATGCATCATTGATTTCTTGTAGACTCTTCCCTGCCCATTGATCTTTAAATCAGATGCAGCTTGTGGGTTTTCCAAATTTCATGAAAGTGCTTCTGCAATTTTCTTTTTGCAAGTTTTCTTCCGCTCCATCGATCTAATGCGGACTCTCTCTCCTAATCATCGATCCGATGCAAATTGTAGATTATAGGTTTTCCAAATTCATTAAAAATGATTTCGCAATATTTCTTCTATGCCATCGATCTCATGTGGATTCTTCCCTGATCGTTGATGTTAGATTAGATGTGGATTGCAGAATGGAGGTTTTCCAAATTCCTTAAAATTATTTCACAATTTTCTTTTGATGAAATTTCTTGTGTGTCATCGATCTCATGTAGACTCTTTCCTGATCGTTGATCTTAGATCAGATGCATATTGTGGATTGTTAGTTTTCCAAATTTCATGAAAATGCTTCCGTGATTTCCTTTCTGTAATTTTTCTTCTGCACCGTTAATAGCTTATGGATTCTTTCCTGACCATCGATCTTTTGGATTGCAAATTGTAGAATGCGGAACCACACTTTTCCATTTTAGACTTCCACAATTTTATTTTTCGCAATTGTGCTTCCTCGTCGTTGATATCTTGCGGAATATTTTCCCACCTTCAATATTACATATTGTGGATTGCGGAATGTGGAGCCACACCTTTCCATTTTGGACTTCTGCAATTTTATTTTCTGCAATTAGTCTTATGCAGCATCGATCTCTTGCAGAAACATTTTCGACCGTCGATCTTAGGAATTGCGGATTGCAGAATGCAGAAACACAATTTCCCATTTTGGACCTCCACAACTTTTTTTTTACATTTCTTATGAACCCTCTATTTCCTTGCGGGTTCACTCCTAACCGTCGATGTCCTTGCAGGTTCATTGCTAACCATTGATCTACAATCAAATGCGGATTGCATATCTTAACTTTTCTTTGTGCAAAAATTATTCACCACCATTGATTTCTTTGCCGATTCAATCCTAACCATTGATCTATGATCAAATGCATATTTTTTTATCCTTCCAAATCTTCTTGGTGCTTCGGACTATCATCTCCACTGTTCACTTTGCATATATTTCCCCTTTCATCGACCCTATCACTAATTTTTTTATTCGACTTTGTAATTCCGCTTTATTTCACTAAGTTCACGTTGTCATGATGGTTTACTGGTTATTCCTTTGTTATTGTTGAAATCCTTTAACATCAATCAACACTAAACGTAATGGATCTCTTTATCTTTCTTGAACTAGTTTGACATCAATGACAGCTATATTCTCAACACTTGTTAGAGAAACTTGATGGATAGTGGTAGTAACATGTTGAATTACATGCCAACATGATTTAAAATATGTTCACTATGTTCTTGTTTCTTTCTACCACAACATTAGAATTTGAAAAACCATGTGCCTCTTTAACAACCTTATACACCTATAGGAATCCCATTTTTCCATCGGTGCTTCAAGTTGAACACAAAAGATTCCATCCCCAAATTTGGTGGAGTTAAAAATATGGACAATCTAGACTCCCAGCTTCGCAATATGGAAGACCACTTCAATACTTGGTGTAAATGCATAGATTATAAGAAACATATGATAGTAAATGTATACATGGATGAGTAGGCCTTCACCTAGAGATAGATGCACACCTATCACTTTGTAAGCACAAACCAACCTCTAATGGGCACATAAGACAAATTCAAGGCTTCCTAGTCCTATTTGATGGTGCATAGCAAGAAAATGATCAATATGACTAAACCATGACCTATTTTAGGGATTCCTAGCTTAGCCATAGCTTTCCTAGGGCTACTTAGAATGATATGTTACATTCTTTTGGGTTCTTGCATTGACCCACTCCCTTTTCCTTTCTACTAGATATGTGTCTTGATCCTTGTGGGCAGCTAGATATATGTCTTGATCCTTGTGGGATGCTATATCTGTGTCTCGATCCTTGCTTACTACTTTATCTATGTCATTACTCTTGTTACAGGTACTAGGGATGCCATAAGGTTGTTTTACTAATTTGAGATCAATACTCTAATTTCCATTGTTGAGTTGTAACCCTTCTAATCCTGCTAAGTTTGATTTGTGGCTATTGTAAATCCACCAGAGTTGTGTTATAGTTGTTGTAATATACCTAAGATAGGATGTCACTATCTATACAGAGCTGTGACTATTTTGAGCATGCCCGGGACTAGGTTGTGATTGTTTTTAGCATGCACTAGGTTGGGTCGTGAACATTAGCAATGGGTTGTGACATTTTTGTCATGACTTAGGCTGCTAAACTTGGACCATGACTTACTATTGTCTACTAATAATGGGTTGTAATCTTTTTTTATCCTGCTAATGCTACATTGACTCTGTTTAGCCAACGATAGTAGGTTATGACCTACTGAATCTGTTTGGAAGATTCCCTAGTGCTTGAAAATTCTACAACTATGCATGAAGGTTGTCACTATTGCAAGCCTTTCATTCCAATAGGAGTTTGAAGGTTTTATTCTCATTGATGGACTGGTTGTTTTAAGCAAATTGAAATATGTATTAGTCTAACCTTACCCTACTACACCCTATTTTATCTCTATAAGGTATGTCCACTATTCCTTAGTGACTTGTCCTTCAAAAGGAAATGTATAATCTTGAAAAATATCTAAGTATAAAGAGGATCTGAACCAATACTGTTGGTTTCCTCTTTTACTGATTTTATTTGATGAGTTTTTGTCTAACTTGTTAATTAGCATATTTCTTTATTGCTGCTATTTAATGTTACTACATATGTCAACTTTAACACATGGACCTTTGCGAGTGTTAAAGTTGAAAGAGATGAAAATTATGTTTAAAGTTATCTTGCATTTCCTTCATCATCCCAAAATATCGAATATTCAATCACTAGCTCCAATATTTTTTAACCTGGCTCTAATACAATGTTATAAGATGCATCAAATATTGAAAATAGATACAATATATGAGCTTTTATATTGGGATTTAATATATTAGTTTCACTCATTGGTTTCAACATATGCTTCGTGAGAAAATGAAGAATATGTGTGATATATTAACCTAGGTGCACAATGGGTTCAATGCATGCAATTTCACTAGTTTTATATTCCCCTTTGTTGTAGAAACAATTCTCTTTTATATACACAAAGAATTGATGCTTATAAAATATGCACAATATTGATTCTCCTGTTAACCCAAAATATCCCTCAGTAAGCTCTACATGACCTACACCACCTAAAGACATCCATTACACTACCCTCATTTGACCCCCACACCCTTGCAAAGGCTCGAAAACATGGAAATTGCTTAAAAATCCCTAAAAAGAGCCAAAATAGCTCTCATAGGGGCTAAAACCTCCAAAAAGGGGCTAAAAACCCTCAAAGGAGCTTAAAACCCTCAAAGGAGTGTTATTGTTTCAACATCAAGCTAGCATTATTAGGATCTTTAACTAAGAGCATAACAAGCACAACAATCAAACACAAGAGACAATGAACACAGTGTTTTTCCTGAGGGAAACCATAAATGGAGAAATCCCCGCAACTTCCTCAGAGATAGAATCAGCACCAAAATAGAAAATCCCAAAATAGTAAGTGATCTCCCGACAATAGTAACCTTCTTGTTATCTAGCGCGAGTGTCTTCTCCTTCCTCGACTATGCGCTACACTTGAGTGTGTATGTGATGTGTGTTAAATAGAGAGTCCAAATCTCTATTGATACTAATCCCAACATGACTAAAACCATGCTAGGGCCGACCTCTCTAGGAGAGTCTAATAATCCTAGTGCCTCGGAGTTGCGGGGACTTTAACCATTAGACAATAGGAGGGTTACCCACAATGACTTGACATGACTTGTTTACATTATAGCTCCTCCCGATCGGAACATCGGGGCATGACAAAATGACTCAATTACATAATAGATACATCTTGGAATAAACATCGGGTTACAATACATATGATACATAGATGAATACATTTCGAAGTTACAAATACATCAACAATCCCTCTTAACTAGGAAGGTATTCTTTCGACACAATTTTCAACACTGGTCTTCTTCTCTGCATCAACTGGATCATCTCTTCATCTTCATCTTCAAGTCTTATTTGTCTTCTTCATCTTTGAGTCTTCTTTGTCTTCAAGTCTTCAAGTCATCTTCTTCTTCAAGTCTTCTTCATCACGGGATCTAGATCATCATGACTACTGGTTCATCATTGTTGGATCATCACTCGATCTGGATCGTCATCAAGTTTGGATCATCATCACATCTGGATCATCACTTGATCTGGATCATCATCAAGTCTGGATAAACACATCTAGATCACTTGATCTGGATCATCATCAAGTGTGGATCATCATCATATGCTATCTCATAATGGTGCTATCTCGATTCTTCTCATCACAGGAAGTTCTACAGAGTCAATCCTGTAGGCCTACCCTTCATGTAGGTTTTCATCATCGCTTATATCTGACACTTAAGTCAGAATGTCCCGCCCATATCTTAGATCTGACCTCATCTTGTCAAAAAGGGACACCCAACACTCACATATGACCTCATCTTGTCAAAAAGGCACAACACTCACATTTGACCATGTGTAAACACATCGCGCCAGAATGGCTCAGCACTTATATCTGACCATGTGCAAGCACACCGCATCAGAAAGGCTCTACACTTACATCCAAACTCATCTTGTTAGAAAGGCACAACACTTACAGTCGACCATGCTCGAAAGCACCGCATTGAAAGGGCTCAACACTTACATTGTGACCATGCTCGAAAGCACCGCATCGAAGAGGGCTCTGCACTTACAATACGACCATGCTTGAGAGCACCACATCAGAAAGGGCATGCACTCACATCTAATCATGGAGGAACTAATCCTACCATTGCATCAGAATGGCCCCCAGTCCTAGACCAAGCTACCTGGTAATTGACCACGCACCTCCACACCCAGAATGGCAGTTTCCCTTACATATGACCTACTCGTCAAAATGGCCAACACTCACATCTGACATGGGAGGAACCTAATCCTTTAACCATGATAGAATGGTTCAACCCTTACATCTGATTAAGTGGGAACACATCCCTCTATCACATCAAAATGGCTTCTCAGTCCTAGACTGAGTTTTCTTGGTAACTGACCAGGCACCTCCATTCCCAGAATGGCAATAGGACTCATATTTCACATGGAAGGAACCTAAATCCTCTGACCATGACAAAATGGATCAGCCCTTACATTTGAACATGGAAGGAACCAATCCTCTCACCATGTCAGAATGGCTATGGGTCTCATCACTTTCCCTTGGAGGAAACCTCGATCTGGAGAAAACCAAGCTTCTCCCTGAAGTACTCAAACTTCAGCCTAGCCAATGGCTTCATCAATACATCAGCTATCTGTTCCTCCATTGCAACATACTAGAGCTTCACTGCTCCCCTGTGGACCATATCCCTGATATAGTGATACTTGATCTCGATATCCTTCAACTTGTCATGGAACAATGGATTCTCTAACAACTTCACACAACTCTGGTTGTCACAATGTACACAAGTAGCATCCAACTGGAGATCAAATATATCATATAGTAGCTTCCTCAGCCATACTGCCTCACAACTAGTTGAACAAGCTGTGACATACTCTGCTTCAGCTGTACTCAGTGCCACATAGGATTGCTTCCTACTAAACCAAGAGATCACATCTGATCCCATACTGAAGCAACATCCTAAAGTGCTCTTCCTATCGATGACATTGCCTGCCCAATCTGAATCAACATAACCCTCCAGGTTAATCTTCTTATTCAAATCATACTTGAGCCCATAATCAACTGTACCCCTCAGGTACCTTAGAATGTGCTTTGCAGCAATCAAGTGAACATTTCTTGGATCTGTCAAGAACTGGCTCAAGGTGTTCATAGCAAAGCAAATGTCTAGTCTCATGTTCATCAGGTACATCAAGGACCCAATCATCTGACGATACATCGTAGCATCAACCGACTTTGATGAAGCATCACTCAATAGCTTCAGGTTTGATGCCATAGGTGTGGCCATGGCTTTGCAGTCCATCATCCCAAACCTCTTTAGGATCTCTATTGCATACTTCCCTTGTCTAAGAAATATTCCATCTGCACTCTACCACACCTCCATGCCTAGGAAATAATGCATCATACCCAAGTCCTTCATCTCAAACTTGCCAGCAATATTTCTCTTCGTATCAGCAATCAACCCATCCATACCTGTCACAAATAGATCATCTACATATAGTAGGAGCATCATTGGGTTGCCATCTTCAACCTTGTAGTAAAGGTTGGAATCTACTTTAATTTTGGTAAAGCCCAATCTGGATAGAAATCTATCAATTCTGCCATACCAAGTCATGGGTGCCTGTTTCAAACCGTACAGGGCTTTCTTCAATCTGCATACATGAGACTCTCTGTCATGTGTCTCAAAACCGAGTGGTTGTTCTACATACACCATTCAAGAAAGCAGTCTTGTCCATCTGTTGTATCTTCCATTTCATCACTGCAGCCAAAGCTAGTAATGATATGATGGAAGTGTATCTGGCTACATGGGAAAAGGTTTCTTCATAATCTATTCCTTCTTTCTGAGAGAAACCCTGAGCCAAAAATATTTCCTTATACTTTTCAATGCTACCGTCTGCAGCATTCTTGATCTTGTAGATCCATTTGGAAGTTACAACTGACTTCCGTTCTGGTCTTGGGACAACATCCCAAACATCATTCTTCATGATTGATTGGTACTCTTCGATCATATCATCCTTCCATGCTTTCCATTTTACCACATATTCATAACTGGAAGGTTCTTTATAAATGAAATCACATAGTAAAGCTACATACCCAGAGTAGGATCTGGTCCTCTTTCTTTCTTTGTGATTCTCTTCTAGAGCCCCATATCTTTCCGCACCTTGGATAATTTCACGTAGCCAAGCAGGTTTCCTCTTATGAGGATTCTTCTCCAGAGGTGGATCTACAGGTCTTTGTGGTTCTTCAAATTTTTGATCTTCTTCTTGAGTTTCTTCGTTCATGGTTGTATCATGAATTCTGGGTGCTTCTGCTTCTTTAGGTTCTTCAGCAAGTCTCTTTCTGGATTTGTCATAAGATGTTTCTTCATCAAATGTCACATCCCTGTTGATGTCAATCTTCTTGTATCCTGGGAAATATATTCTGTAAGCCTTCAAGATTTCAGAGTATCCCACAAATATACCATTCTTTTCTGAAGGATCTAATTTTGTTCTCTTCTCTTTTGGAATGTGTATGTATACAAGACAGCCGAATGTTTCGATATGGATGACTTATGGTTTCTTGCCGGAGAAGACTGATTCAGGGAATCTTGTTCTCGAGTACTCTATGTGGAGTACGGTTCTGTACATACACTATTGTCTTGGCAGCTTCCGCCCAAATATGCATAGGAAGATCTTGATCATGAAGAATAGCTCTTGCAGCTTCCATGATAGTTCTGTTCTTCCCTTCCGCAATCCCATTCTGTTGTGGATTATAAGGAGTGGACAACTCCCTCTTAATCCCTGATTCTTTACATAGCTCTTTGAATTCATTCAAATTGAATTCTCCGCCATTATCTGATCGAAAGGTCTCGATCTTCTTTTCAGTGTGATTCTCGATCAAGGATTTGAATTCCTTGAACTTGTTGAATACTTCATCTTTGTTCTTCATGAAGTAAACCCATGTCTTCCTAGAAAATTCATCAATAAAATAAACATGATATGCATACCCGCTTAGTGAGCTTGATGACATAGGACTGCATACATCGGAGTGGATGATTTCCAACATTCCTTTTTCTTTGCTTTCTATACTTGGAAATGTCTTCTTTGTGCTCTTTCCTTTCGCACATCCTTTGTAGACCCCATGATGTTTTTCTTGTATTTCTGGAAGACCTTCAATAGCTTTTCTTGCAAGAGGTAGTGGTCTATAATGCACATGTGCAAGCCTTCTATGATAAAGTTCACTTGGATCTACTATGTCATGGACCAAGGCTTGTTCTGGATGGCCTTTAAATTTGTACAAACGTCCTTATTGTTCACCAATCACTATTGCATCATCAATAGTCTTTCCTTTTGGCCACATGATGACTTGACCATCTATGAATGCAACCCTCATTCCTTTTGCATCCAATGCTAATATGGAGAGAAGGTTCTTCTTGAGTCTTGACACAAACAACACTTCCTTCATTGTTATAGACTTTCCAGAGTCTAGCTTATAGGAAGATTCCCCACTACCTTTTATTGGATATTGGCAGTCATCTTCTAGCTTCACCTTGTGAGGTGATTCATGTTCTGAAAGTTTCACAAAGGATTCCTTGAATTGATTCATATGTTTGGAAGCCCCAATGTCTATAAGCCAATCATCACTTCCATGAGTAATGTTTCCCATGAGAGCGGAGATCAAAACATATTCATCCTCACTTGAAGAATCTTCACTTTCATATCTGGTTCTCTTTGATGAAGGTTCATCATCCTCTACAGCATGAGCATGATGTCTTCTTTTGTTTCCCTTCTTCTTGTGAGAGCTAATTTTGTTCTTAGGAAAATCTCTAGCAAAGTGTCATTTTTCATCACTTGTATAGCAAATGTACTTAGACCTATCTCTAGGATTTCTAGATTTATTCCTATGATAAGAGTACTTACTTCTGTGATGGCTGGATCTGGATTTCTTGGATTGTACTATGAGAGGTTGATCTCCACTTCCCATCTTCTCTTCTCAAGCTTCTATTCAACCTTATTCTTGAAAACATTCTTCCCACAGTCTGCTGAACTTGACTAACTTCTTTTGAGCATAGATCCCTTGAATAAAAGAGTCCCATGTCCTAGGGAGACCATTCACGGTGGTCATCACAATTTCTGCATTCTCCACTTCTTCATCTACTGCTTCCAATTCTTCCTTGATTTGAGAAACCCTCATGAATTAAGACTAGATAGTCTTTGCATTATGGATCTTTACATTCTTTAGTTGATTCCTTAGAGTCATCTTCTGGTTTATGTTCTTCCCTTCAAACAATTTGGTTAGGGCATCAAACATAGTTTTAGGTGTCTTGAGAGAGGACACCTGTGGGATAAGGTGATACTTGATAGAATCAACAATGATCCTCTTTTCCATAACCAACTTCTTCTTATGTAAGGCCTTAGCGTCATCTCCCTCTGGAACTGGAACCTCCTCATGGATGTAGGAGTCCAACTCATTTTCTTCCAAGACCAGGGAAATCCTATACTTCCAGGCTCGAAAGTTATCAGTTCCCTCAAGATTTTCATCAATCTTGGTATGATGAGACATCTTAACTGAGAATCTCAAATGGAAATTCAAAATATTTATATCTTACAAGGTCAAGATGTCGGATCTGGAATTGGAGCTGAAATCATGTAGTGCTGGATTAGGAGCAAATTAGGGTTTTGCTTTTCCAGAGTTTTGTCCACCCAAATGCCTTGAAATTTATCCCTCACTCTGATTTTGGGGAGGAGATTGATCTAGTCCTAGGATCACTAAAAAATTCCTCTTCTGTGAAAAGCCCTAATTTTCGACAGCAGTGTCGGGTCCAAAACTGAAAAACGTCAGAATTGGATTCTGCTTCGATGGAAAGATGTGCCCCAAAGAGGAGAGTTATTCCACCTTACTTTTGCTGAAAATATGTGGAGGGAGATCCAAAAACTAGGAATCCCTAGTTCCTGCAGCTCCACAGTGTCTTCTTCTCAGGTTATCTCTGATACCATGTTATTTTTTCAACATTAAGCTACCATTATTAGGATCTTTAACTGAGAGAATAAAAACCACAGCAATCAAACACAAGAGACAATGAGCACATTTTTTTTCCTTGGGGAAATCGTAAATGGAGAAAATCCTACAACTTCCTCAGAGATAGAATTAGCACCAAAATAGAAAAGCCTAAAACAGTAAGTGATCTCCTGACAGTAGTAACCTTCTTCTTATCTAGCCCCAATGTCTTCTCCTTCCTCTACTATGCGCTACACTTGAGTGTGTATGTAATGTGTGTTAAATAGAGATTCCAAATCTCTATTTATCCTAATCTCGGTATGACTAAAACCCTACTAGGGTCGACCTCTCTAGGAGATTCTAATAACCCTATTGCCCTGGAACTGCAGGGACTTTAACCCTTAGACAATATGAGGGTTACCCACAATGACTTGACATGACTTGTTTACATTATAGCTCCTCCCGATCGGAACATCGGGGCATGACAAAATGACTCAATTACATAATAGATAGATCCCGGAATAAACATCGGGTTACAAGACATAAGATACATAGATGAATACATTCCAAAGTTACAAATACATCAATCCTGTAAGCCTACCCTTCATGTAGGTCTTCATCAATGCTTATATCTGACACTTATGTCAGAATGACCCACCCAGCTCTTAGATCTGACCTCATCTTGTCAGAAAGGTATGCCCAGCACTCACATCTGACCATGTGTAAACACATCGCGCTAGAATGGATCAGCAGTTATATCCGACCATGTGCAAGCACACCACATCGGAAAGGCTCTGCACTTACATCCAACCTCATCCTATTATAAAGGCACAACACTTACAGTAGACCATGCTTGAAATCACCGCATCGAAAGGAATCAGCACTTACAATCCAACCATGCTCGAAAGCACTGCATCGAAAAGGTCTCTGCACTTACAATCCGACCATGCTCGAGAGCATTGCATCGAAAAGGGCATGCACTCACATCTGAGCATGGAGGAACTAATCCTACCATCGCATCAGAATGGCCCCCAGTCCCAGACTAAGCTTCTTGGTAACTGACCAGGAGCCTCCATTCCTAGAATGGCAGTTGCCCTTACATTTGACCTACTCATCAGAATGGCCAACACTCACATCTGACTTGGGAGGAACCTAATTCTTTAACCATGATAGAATGGTTCAGCCCTTACATCTCATCAAGTGGGAACACATCCCTCTATCACATCAGCATGGATTCTCAGTCCTAGACTGAGTTTTCCTACTAACTGACAAGGCACCTCCATTCACAGAATGGAAATAACACTCATATTTCACATGGAAGGAACCTAAATCCTCTGACCACGACAGAATGGCTTATCCCTTACATCTAACCATCAAAGGAACCAATCCTCTCACCATGTCATAATTTCTATGGGTCTCATCACTTTCCCTTGGAGGAAACCTCGATCTGGAGAACACCAAGCTAATTCTCCCTGAAGTACTCGAACTTCAGCTTAGCCAATGGCTTCGTCAATACATCAGCTATCTGTTCCTCCATTGCAACATATTGGAGCTTCACTACTCCCCTCTGCACCATATCCCTGATATAGTGATACTTGATCTCGATATGCTTCAACTTGTCATGGAACATTGGATTCTCTCACAACTTCACACAACTCTGGTTGTCACAATGTATACAAGTAGAATCCAACTGGAGATCAAATATATCAGATGGTAGCTTCCTAAGCCATACTATCTCACAACTAGCTGAACAAGCTATGACATACTCTGCTTCAGCTGTACTCAGTGCCACACAGGATTGCTTCCTGCTAAACCAAGAGATCACACTTGATCCCATACTAAAGCAAAATCCTAAAGTGCTCTTCCTATCGATGACACTACCTGCCCAATCTGAATCAACATAACCTTCCAGGTTAATCTTCTGATTCGACTCATACTTGATCCAATAATCAATTTTACTCCTCAGGTACCTTAGAATGTGCTTTGCAGCAATCAAGTGAACATTTCTCGGATCTGTCAAGAACTGGCTCAAGGTGTTCACAACAAAGCACATTTCTGGTCTCATGTTTGTCAGGTACATTAAGGACCCAATCATCTAATGATATATCGTAGCATCAACCGACTTTGATGAAGCATCACTCAGTAGATTTAGGTTTGATGCCATAGGTGTGTCCATGGCTTTGTAGTCCATCATCCAAAACCTCTTTAGGATCTCTACTGCATACTTCCCTTGTCCAAGAAAGATTCCATCTGCACTCTGCCACACCTCCATGCTTAGGAAATAATGCATCATACCCAAGTCCTTCATCTTGAATTCAGCAGCAATATTTATCTTCGTATCAACAATCAACCCATCCATACCTGTCACAAATAGATCATCTACATATAGTAGGAGCATCACTGGGTTGCCATCTTCAACCTTGTAGTAAAGGTTGGAATCTGCTTTACTTTTGGTAAATCCCAAACTGGATAGAAAGCTGTTAGTTTTGTCGTACCAAGTCCTGGGTGCCTATTTCAAACCATATAGGTCTTTCTTTAATCTGCATACATCAAACTCTCTATCATGTGTCTCAAAACCAAGTGGTTGTTCTACATACACTTCCTCTTCTACTACACCATTCAAGAAAGCAGTCTTGACATCCATCTGGTGTATCTTCCATTTCATCACTGCAGCCAGAGCTAGTACTGATCTGATGGAATTGTATCTGGCTACAGGGGCAAAGGTTTCTTCATAATCTATTCCTTCTTTCTGAGAAACCCCGAGCCACAAATCTTTCCCTATACTTTTCAATGCTACCGTCTGCAGCATGCTTGATCTTGTAGATCCATTTGGAAGTTTATAATTGACTTCCCTTCTGGTCTTGAGACAACATTCCAAACATCATTCTTCATGATCGATTGGTACTCTTCGATCATAGCATCCTTCCATTCTTTCCATTTTGTTGCATCTTCATAACTGGAAGGTTCTTTATCAATGAAATCACATAGTAAAGCTACATACCTGGAGCAAGATTTGGTCCTCTTTCTTTCTCTATGATTCTCTTCTGGAGCCCCATATCTGTCCACACCTTGGATAATTTCACGTACCCAAGTAAGTTTCCTATTATGAGGATTCTTCTCCAGAGGTGCATCTACAGGTCTTTGTGGTTCTTCAAATTCTCGATCTTCTACTTGCGTTTCTTCGTTCATGGTTGTATCATGAATTCTGGGTGCTTCTGCTTCTTCAGGTTCTTCAGTAGGTCTCTTTCTGAATTTTTCATAAGCTGTGTCTTCATCAAATTTCACACCCCTACTGATGTCAATATTATTGTATCCTGGGAAATATATTTTGTAAGCCTTCGAGCTTTCAAAGTATCCCACAAATATACCCTTCTTTCCTAAAGGATCTAATTTTGTTCACTTATCTTTTGGAATGTGTATGTATACTAGACAACTGAATATTGTGAGATGGATGACTTCTGGTTTCTTGCTGGAGAAGACTTCTTCAGGAGTCTTGTTCTCGATTACTCTATGTGGAGTACGGTTTTTTACATACACTGTTGTCCTGGCAGCTTCCGCCCAAAGATGCATAGGAAGATCTTGATCATGAAGAATAACTCTTGCAGCTTCCATGATAGTTTTGTTCTTCCCTTCCGGAATCTCATTCTGTTGTGGATTATAAGGAGTGGACAACTCCCTCTTAATCCCTGATTCTTTACATAGCTCTTTGAATTCATTCGAAGTGAATTCTCTGCCATTATCTAATCGAAAGGTCTTGATATTCTTTTCATTGTGATTCTCGATCAAGGCTTTGAATTCCTTGAACTTGCTGAATACTGCATCTTTGTTCTTCATGAAGTAAACCCATGTCTTCCTAGAAAAGTCATCAATAAAAGAAACAGGATGTGCATACCCGCTTAGTGAGTTTGATGACATAGGACCGCATACATCGGAGTGGATGATTTCCAAGATTCCTTTTGCTTTGCTTTCGCTACTTGGAAATTTCTTCTTTGTGCTCTTTCCTTTCCCACATCCTTTGCAGACCCCATCATGTTTTTCCTGTGTTTCTGGAAGAACTTCAATAGCTTTGGTTGCAAGAGGTAGTGCTCTGTAATGCACATTTGCAAGCCTTCTATGCCAAAGCTCAGTTGGCTCTACCATGTCATGGACCAAGTCTTGTTCTGGATGGCCTTTAAATTTGTACAAACCTCCTTCTTGTTCACCAATCACTAATGCATCATCAATAGTCTTTCCTTTTGGCCACATGATGACTTGACCATCTATGAATGCAACCCTCATTCCTTTTGCATCCAATGCTGATATGGAGAGAAGGTTCTTCTTAAGTCCTGGCACAAACAACACTTCATTGTTATAAACTTTCCAAATTCTAGCTTATAGGAATATTCCCCACTACCTTTTATTGGATATTGGTAGTCATCTCCTAGCTTCACCTTGTGAGGTGATTCATGTTCTGAAAGTTTCACAAAGGATTCCTTGAATATAGTCATATGGTTCGAAGCCCCACTGTCTATAAACCAATCATCACTTCCATGAGTAATGTTTCCCGTGAGAGCGGAGATCAAAACATAGTCATCCTCGCTGGAATAATATTCACTTTCATATCTGGTTCTCTTTGATGAAGGTTCATCATCCTCTGTAGCATGAGCATGATGTCTTCTTTTGTTTCCCTTCTTCTTGTGAGAGCTAATTTTGTTCTTATGAAAATCTCTAGCAAAGTGTCCTTTTTCATCACATGTATAGCAAATGTACTTAGAACTATCTCTAGGCTTTCTAGAGTTATTCCTATGATAAGAGTACTTACTTTTGTGATGGCTGGATTTGGATTTCTTGGTTTGTACTATGAGAGCTTGATCTTCACATCCCATCTTCTCTTCTTGAGCTTCTCTACAAGCTTCTTCTTGAGAACATTTTTCCCACAGTCTGTTGAACTTGACTAACTTCTTTCTAGCACAAATCCCTTGAATGAAAGAGTCACATGTCCTAGGGAGACCATTCAAGGTGGTCATCAGAATTTCTGCATTCTCCATTTCTTCATCTACTGCTTCCAATTGTTCTTTGATCTGAGAAACACTTGTGAAGTAATACTAGATAGTCTCTACATTCTGGATCTTTACATTCTTCAGCTGATTCCTCAGAGTCATCTTCCAATTTATGTTCTTCCCTTCAAACAATTTAGTTAGGGCATCAAACATATCTTTAGGTTTCTTGAGAGAGGACACCTGTGGGATAAGGTGATCCTTGATAGAATCAGCAATGATCCTCTTTTCCATAACCAAATTCTTCTTATGTAAGGCCTTAGCCTCATCTCCCTCTGGAACTGGAACCTCCTCATGGATGTAGGAGTCCAACTCATTTTCTTCTAGGATCAGGGGGATCCTATACTTCCATGCTTGAAATTTATCAGCTCCCTCAAGCTTTTCATCAAGCTTGGTATGATGAGACATCTTAACTGAGAACCTCAAATGGAAATACAAAATATTTATATCTTACCAATTCAAGATGTCAGATCTGGATTTGGAGCTGAAATCCTACAATGGTGGATTAGGAGCAAATTCGGGTTTTTCTTTTCCAGATTTTTCTCCACCCAAATGCCTTGAAATTTATCCCTCACTTTGATTTTGGGGAGGAGATCAATCCAGGCCTGGGCTCACTGAAAAATTCCTCTTCTATGAAAAGCCCTAATTTTCGACAGCAGTGTCGGGTCCAAAACTGAAAAACCTCAGAACTAGATTCTGCTTCGACAGAAAGATGCACCCTAAGGAGGAGAGTTATTCCACCTTACGTTTTCTGAAAACTTGTGGATGAAGATCCACAAACTAGGATTCCCTAGTTCCGTAGCTACACAGTGTCTTCTTCTCAGGTTAGCTCTGATACCATGTTATTTTTTCAACATTAAGCTAGCATTATTAGGATCTTTAAATAAGAGAATAAAAAGCACAACAATCAAACAGAAGAGACAATGAACAAAGTGTTTTTCCTTGAGGAAACCATAAATGGAGAAAACCCCACAACTTCCTTAGAGATAGAATCAACACCAAAATAGAAAATCCCAAAATAGTAAGTGATCTCTCAATAGGAGTAACCTTCTTCTTATCTATCCCCAGTGTCTTCTCCTTCCTCAACTATGCACTACACATGAGTGTGTATGTGATGTGTGTTAAATAGAGAGTCCAACTCTCTATTTATACTAATCCTAACATGACTAAAACCCTACTAGGGCCGACCTCTCTAGAAGAGTCTAATAACCCTAGTGCCCCAGAACTGCGGGGACTTTAACCCTTAGACAATAGGAGGGTTACCCACAATGACTTGACATGACTTGTTTACATTATAGCTCCTCCTGATTGGAACATCGAGGCATGACAACATGAGTCAATTACATAATATATACATCCTAGAATAAACATCGGGTTACAATACATAAGATACGTGGATGAATACATTCCAAAGTTACAAATACATCAACAAGGAGCTAAGAATTGGGAAAAAGGGGCTTAAAGTACAAAAAAGGGGGTAAGTCCCTAACCAGGGGCTTAAAACCCTAAAATATCAAGAAAAAACTATAAATAGAGGATTGGGGGTCATTCTCAAAACACTCATTCCCTGCCTACCATTACTCTTCCTGTATGAGTTCCTTGAGGAGACAAATCACTCAAGCCATTCATCCCTCTCTCTCTTTTGCTCTATTAGCTACTTCCCTTGTGTGTTGAGCTTAACTCCACACCATTCAAACTAGTAAGGAAAGGCTACTCCTTGAGCTAGGGCATGGTGGCCCATATTCCATTAAAAATCTTAGGTATAATGAGATGCATGTTTTGTTTAATTTTATTTGCATCTTAGATGTATGTGTAGTTTATTTCTAACAGTGGATTGCAGGTTTATTTTTCTGCCATTTTGTTGTAGGGTTTCCATGGATCATAGATAACCCTTCTTTGCAGGTTTTTTATTGACCAAAAAAACCCTACCCTTTCATCTTATAGATGGAAGGTATTCGTTTCTGCACGTAGCTAGGGTTTTCCCTAAGCTACAGATTGGCGACCATACCGGGTCGATCCCACAGGATCTTTGGTCTTTTTGTTTTTAATATTTTTCTTACTTAGTTTGATAGATCTTTGCTTATTTAGATTGTCAGATCTATTTCTTTCATTTTTGTTATTATTTTGGCCATACTACTAGTTACTATTGGTCATTCTTTGATTTGAAAATCGTTCAACTATGCAAAAATGATCGAACCGAATTTCTGAAAATTCATCTCTATTCGGTCTCATTTTCTGCTCAAACAGTTGATCCATTTGCAAACTTGCTTGAGGATCCAAGTAAAATAGCATGTTTTCGAAGTGGGTTTTCAACGGTTTGAGGTAATTCCTCATGGTTTGATCACAATCCCCCCCCCCCCCCCCCAAAAAAAAACAAGTCCTCTATAGGTGCACGACCCATTTTTTTTACTTTGTATGAGCATTTTAACTTTTTGGGCTTGCATGTTTGCTGTTATTTGGACTGTCAGTGTGGCCTAGCCGCCACTGTCCAATAGCCTATTTCTTTTTGCAAACAATTTTTGTAAATTGTAGGTTGATTTGGTTAGCTGTTAATACATATGAATCTATTTTAAGGCTTGAATAGATTAGTGTAGGTTAAATTTTAGTTTTTAATAAGAATTGGAAATTAACTCCTTTCCTAGCCCTTCCTCCTCTACCCAATCATCACCCTCCGGGGTATTCTGGGATAAGATGAAGGGTGAAGCTCATATAATAATAGGCACTTCACTTGTGATTGCTTTAGACCACTAAAAATGGGTGACTTGGAAGGTAGAAGGGGTGGTAGGCCCAGGGAGCCCCACGACGTCCACGTCCTCCTTGTTGACCAACCTTGCACTTAGAGAGTGACTTGAGGATCTACGGATGGGATTAGTCCCATTGTGTTGAGATCCCAACACTCTTTCTTGGTCAAAGAGGAATACAAGTGTAAGGAAGTCATGTAGTAAGTCTACCATAGTTCGGATTCATTAATGGCATGTTTCAAATTTTTTGTTCACAATTTACTAGTTTCATAACAATTTACCCATGTTGTAAGTTCTGTAACAAACCATAAAATATCTATGAATTATTCATAAGCCATACAAGAAACCACGAAGTGAATAACAAAAAATAATAAAAAATACAATGGACATGCACATAACCATACCAAATAAGATAACCAAACTCAGTTCATGATGTTGAGCCAGCCAATAAAATATGTTAATTTACACTAATTCAAACACTTGCATACTTTGAGGACATAAGTCACTGACTGCCTTAACCATGGGAATTACTTGGGATCAACCCTGAAACTCATTGTGAGGAGTACCACAAGAACCCAAAAGTAGATGGCTGCTGAGAGGAATTTCCAAGCGAAACGGGAAACGACCCCTACCGATTGACTAGCACTCCCATGAGGAAAAATCCAAGTGATGTCTCTTGGCAGTCTTGGTGGCCAAGTGACCACTTGAAATCCAATAGGAAGTCGCTAAAATCAGGGTCCAGAACGCCACTACCATATTTCACCAACTGATTTACCAACCATACACAATTGATCCCCCATGCTCTTCCTCATGCCTAAGAGGCGATCCACCACAGTTTGAGTCCTTGAACCAACACCATTGAGACCATTCTCGATGACCCTCTACACTATCAGAAGGGCACACATCCTTAGACTCAGACTCAGACTCATATCAATTTGAGCCCAACTTACATACTACACCATCTATCCCCATGGCCGGTGTAAACCCGGATCCATTTCCCTGAATGATCATTGGTAGTGGACCCATGTCCATACCTCAAGTCAACACATTTACCCTTACAGGTGGTCCTAGTACTTCCATGTAGACTTTCCTAACTGAACTGCTTCCACCGGTACTTACCAATCAAATTTCCCCAACTGTCATACTTGGGGGCAGTGGCATGTCCACTCACACTATCCCACTTGTCATACCTGGGGGGAGTGGCCCTTCCACTCACACTGTCCCACCTATCATACCTAGGGGCAGTGTTCCTTTCGCTCACACCATCCCACTTTCCATACCTGGGGGCAGTGGCCTGTCCACAACTATGCCACAAGTACCCCCAGTCACGCAGGTACATTATGTTCCTGAAAAATCCACCACCATTGCTGGTCCTTCACACATCAACCTTGGGTCAAACCTCCATTTCATGGAATGCCTCAACCTACCTGACTTGGCTAGGTTAACCAATGACCCCATCTGTCATCAAACCTTTTGGCCTCCCATGCCGACCAAACTCCCCTCATACATCCCCAACTTTGAAAGGAAGGTAGGGGAGTGCCCCCAAAACCATATCATGATGTTTCACCCATGGTGCTTATCAAACACCATTGTAGATGATTCGATTAGACTCAAACTATTTCAACGCACCCTCACAGGTGCTACATCCAAGTGGTACATTGAGCTACCACAAGCTAAGTACCCAGAATTCAACTCCTTTGCCTTTATGTTCTTGCAATATTTCCAAATCCCCGTCAGATATGATGAAGGAGTGGAAATCTTACTATCTTGCCACCAAAATACTGCGACCCACATCACTGACCACATCCATGAGTGGAGGCGATGTCACAGCTTGTGCAAGATCAAGCTCAATGACAAGATATTCCTCAACTGGTTCTTGAAAACCTTGTTGCCACCTATAGCCAAGGACGTCACCTTTGAACATCCCCAAATAGAGGAAGAGGCCATATTGAAGGCCCAATAGTTTGACCTCATTTACGCACAGTCAGGATACCTCTATACCCTCATTCCAGATGCTCCCCATGCATGAACCTCCTACCGGGATGCGCTAGGGGCATATGATGCCACAGATGGCATCATAGGCTCTGTTTCCCACAAAACACAACATCATGTGACACCACCCATGGGGCTTCTGCACCTGAGCAACACCCCTAGTGTTTCCTACCCAAACCAATCTCCTGATTACTCAAGAATGATATCTCAATCTGAAGCTACAACCTCCTGTACCCAACCTGTGCCACAGCAGCAAGCCCATGCACCTTCCTGGATAGCACAACAATATTTGGGACAGATGACTAGATTTGTGGCACTTCCAACCCCCCATGTTTACTATGCACCACCAGTGCAAGATGCTCAAGCCCTTGCCCCAACCCCATGGGCACCTCTAGGACAAGTTTTTGCTCAGCAGAATCGTCCCAACCCACCTACCCCCAACAACCAACAGGGACAATGAAGAAACAACCAAGCTAGGAATTAGGGTAACAACCAACCCCAAAGAGGTAACCAACAGCCTAACACCCCCCCCGTAATTCCTCCAACCCACGAGTGCAAAATCCCCAACAACCCAATCCACCTCGACGGAACACCCCATTATAGAACAACAAACCATGGGAGCTATGCAATGTCTATGGGAACTGCACCCATGAATGTCTGCTTACGGGACACACTAGAAACATCCTCCATGACGAAGGCCAGCAAGGAAACAATGCAGTTTCCCAAACACAAAAGAAATCAACACCACTAGGCCCTCCTCCCATGGTGCTCCAGAACCCATTACCAGTCCAAGGATTGGTAGCAACCACACTCTTGCCCCAAACCGCTCCCGCAGCCCACCCTGTTCCACATCCCACAGAGACAGGAGTACACCAATTGTTAGTATTTACAGTAGAGGAGATCAACCTGTAGACCAAGTGGAACCAATACGGATCCACTACTGAAACCCAAACCCATGAAATAGTAGCAACATCCACATCCAACACTGCCAATGTTCCTCTTCACCTTCTGCCCCCCCTATAGGCCCGCGTCTCCCCTTCAGGCGCCTTGCCAACAACACTACTGCAAGGGTGACAGTTAACTATAGTATCGTCGATGACTTGGCCCAATCACCTATGGGCATGTTAGTTCTTGAAGTACTCAAACTGTTCCCAACACAGCGAAAATCCTTGCTAGCCACCCTTGGTGTCATAGGCCCTTCCGACTCTAGATTAATCACATTTGATTTGGATCAAGGAGAACCAAGAATTCCATCGACCATCTCCTTCCAGATCTCGGTGTCAATTCGGAATTTGGTTGTGCACCAGTGCATCATTGATGAATGAGAATCCACTTGGATCATGTCAACCTTGGTTTGGCAGAAACTTGGGTCCCCCATCTTGCATTCATCCACAACCACGTTGTGTGCCTATGATGGCCATCCCATAAGATCCCAAGCCATCCTCCTGCACGTCCCCATCTCTTTAGGCGAGAAGACCGTCCTAATTGACATAGAAGTCGTCAATGCTCAGTTAGACTACAACCTTCTTCTAGGATGTATCTATATGTACACAATGCGAGCTGTGACATCTACCATATTCCGCCAAATGATATTCCCTCGTGATGAGAAAATCGTGACTGTTGACTAGTTGACTTACCATGATCCATAATTTCCAACAACACCAGCTAACGTTATTCCCACTATCAACAGCACCACCACCCCCATCATCCTGAATGTAGACCCAAGGTTTTTCGTCAACACCTCTATGACAGATTCCTTCCCCTTAGTATCACCAGCATCTCCACTAAGTGATACCATAGATTTGTGCATACTATCATCTAGCACTATTGCACCACAAACCCATCTATAGCCACAATACTATCAGCATTCATAACCTCATCCGTAGCCGCAACATCATGCATAGTTGCAACCACCAATGCATCCCCAAATGTACTCACTAGGGCACTACTTGGGTTCCTCCCCAGTCCACACAATTCCCTTCCTATTTCCTCCACCTGGCATCATGAGTAAGCCAGTGATGACCACCTTAAAATTACCCAACTTCACATTGGGGATTCTTGTATGGTACCTCAATCCACCAGCCCAACCTTCGATGCCCCAAGTCATGTTAACCCCTATTCAACCCATTGCACTCGAATCATGTCCCCTTCCTAGCACACAAAAACCACCTTCTGCGCCTGTACCAGCGTTGACTCATCAAAAAAGTGATAGCATAAAAAACACCAAAGTGGCATCCGTTGAATATCGATCGACTCCACCTTGCACCGTGTGTGACATACATGGTCATGCAAAACAAAATTTTCCTGAGGTTCCCATCATCCGCACACACTTAGATGGCATGGACACAATGGAGAACATCCCCGTGGTTGTCCTCCCGAGTGGGACAACAGTAAAAAACAAGACTTTGAAGACAAACCATGCATGTGCCCTTTGGAGATTCTATGGACATTACTCCCACCATTGCCAATACTTGGTCAAGTTTCAGGCCACCCTTAGCCAACTTTGGAAACATTACCTTGAATCCAAAGTCATTGCCAATGAGGATATCCACCCTTCAGTTTCTTCCTCGACCACCAAAACCATTTACATGATCTCTAGCTCTAGTAGTTCATTTGTCTCCTATCCCATGGAAGATCCACCTGATCTATCCGAGCGCCACTGTCAGGATGATGGAGAGATCTGTAAAAACGCCACTAGTTTTACCCTATTCCCTTTCAACCATGGTGTGGAATTGGTTCTTCCCATCAAAGGCTATATTTCATCACCCTTCCTTTCCAATGACCTTTGTCTCAGCAAGGGGGCACATCTCTTCGCTAACTCAGACGGTCGGCTTTTGAAGAATCCCCACAATGGGATCCACCACAAGAGATCCCATGCCTGATACCACCATCATGAGTCACTTATAGTGTAGATTTTATTTTTTGTTTTTCATCAATTTTACCACAAGTTAGTGGCCCCCTCTAGTCGTTGTTCCGCTTCTAATCATAGTGATTCCATTCTAGAACCTCGTCGCATCATTTGCACATGAGCAGGTAGATATTATCCCTTCCCTTGCGCCGCTGGGATCCCACTAGACAATGCAGTCCCCCATCTGCACATACACATAGTATGTTGCGCGTATGACATAGCTACCAACATGCTAGCATACCTTTAGGTCCCCAAACATGCCCTAAAGGTCGAGGTCTCTTCGTATCCCACTAGTTGCACAACACTCTCGGGTCGAGAAACGAACTTTAGAGTTCCTCCCTCCCCGCTGATTCCTTGTGACACTTCCCAGAGTCACGTCAGTTTGTGTGTCACCACGTGAATCACATGTGTACATTGAGCTAGCTTTGTTCCCATATGCCTACATTCAGTCTAGTTTTTCCCCGTGCACCATTGCACCAGGGGCAACATCACTAGTTGCTAATCAGAGTCATCTGAAGTCCCCTTTAGATATTGTTTGCACCACTAGGTTTGGTTTTTCATCCTCTGTCTTATGATGAGACCATTGTATCATAGTCATTAATCAGTTTTCTGGCCCACTTCCTGATAGTTACCTCGATTTGCATGCCAATTTTCTATATAAATGTCTCTGGACCTGTACTTGCATCATATGCTAGTGTTCAGAATTGTACTTGCATCATACCCATCCACCACAACTCACGCAGGTCCCCAAACCACTTCCTGGAAAGCGGATCATTTATTTCACATACATTTGGTAGATAATTGTATCCAAACTTGGACTCACACCACATGTAGTCCATTCCATCCACCACAGCTCACACAAGACTCTCCTGACCTCTGTCCAAGAGCCACCTCGGTTTGCATGCCTATGCCACACCGAATTCTTGGTATTACAGCTATGATGCCTTTCCCATGAGTCAGTTTCATTTGTTGCCTAGTCCGCCCTACCGTCATACTCTAAACAAAGGAAGTTTGAGTCCCCCATGATTCCCTGCCCCTATTCCACCTCGCCCCCCCCCATTCAGAGGTTCAATTCTTATATTGTCTCACATCTTTCGGTTATCTCCCTCATGCTTCTAGTCAAGGAAACACCATTGCCTTGGTCAGTTGCAGGTCTCCCTCTGTCGACGACAACACACATATTCCAGAGGATAGACCCAGAGGTCCGTCTATCCTAGTTTCATTAACTTCATTGATGAGTTCCTTGGACCACTTGAGAGGAGTTTTTAGTGCCTCTTGGGATGGTTGTGTCTCATGTGCTCAACTCTAGCTACATCATTGCACCGTTGAGATTCGTATAGGGTATTGGTCTGTGTAGTATTTGATCGAAGACCCCAGATGTCACCTGACTCTAACACATTGATGAGTCTATTGAGGGACCCAAACAGGTTCATGTCCCTTGTGATTTCTGTGTTGCGTTGGAGACAGTGCTCAGAATCCCCAGCAGTGCTTCTATATAGATTTAAGATTGATGCAGCATATTTGTACCACAAAGACTCTAACTCTCCATCAGTAAGTACCTACAGCTATGTACCATTCCAGATCTAGCAAGCCATCAATCATGAAGATATAGCATTCCATGAGAATTCCATGGGTCCAATGTAGCAGTTCTTCATATCAGTATTGTATTCAACCTCTCATTGAGGCAACCACTATTGTAAAAATAGTTGTACATGATCGGCTCTTGTATTATAGAGCTTAGATCAAAATATTCTTTTGACATCGTTACAAGCATGGGGATGCCCACCTCATCCATTTACATGTCACACATTATTTTTATCTCACCCATTGATTGGAACCATGTTAAAACAAAAACCAAAATCCACCATGCCCCAGCCCAGGAAACACCACCTCTCCCCAGAAAATCCTATGATGTTCATCAGCCATACGATGAGCTCCTTCCCTCACACATTAGGGGGCAATCTATTAACCCAAAAAATCCCTCAGTAATCTCTTTATGACCTACACCACCTAAAGACATCCATTACACTACCCTCATTTGACCCCCACACCCTTGCAAAGGCTCAAAAACATGAAAAGGGCTTAAAAATCCCTAAAAAGAGCCAAAATAACTCTCATAGGGGCTAAAACCTCCAAAAAGGGGCTAAAACCCCTCAAAGGAGCTTAAAACCCCCAAAGGAGCTAAGAATTGAGCGAAAGGGGCTTAAAGCCCAAGAAAGGGGCTAAATCCCTAACCAAGGGCTTAAAACCCTAAAATCTCAAGAAAAATCTATAAATAGAGGGGTGGGGGCCACTCTCAAAACACTCATTCCCTACCGACCGTTACTCTACCCATATGAGTTCCTTAAGGATCCAACTCTCTCAAGCCATTCATCCCTCTATCTCTTTTGCTCCATTAGCTACTTCCCTTGCGTGTTGAGTTTAGCTCCACACCATTCAAACCGGTAAGGAGAGGCTGCTCCTTGAGCTAGGTCATGGTGGCCCATCTTCCATTAAACATCTTAGGTATAATGAGATGCATGTTTTGTTTAATTTTATTTGCAGCTTAGATGTATGTGTAGTTTATTTCTAACAGTAGATTTCAGGTTCTCCATTGATTATTAGTTGCAATTTTATTTTTCTGACGGTTTGTTGCAGGGTTTCCATGGCTCAAAGATAACCCTTCCTTGCAGGTTTTTCATTCACCAAAGAAACCCTACCCTTTTGTCCTATAGACGGAAGGTAGTCGTTTCTGCATGTAGCCAGGGTTTTCCCTGATCTACATCTCCCATGCATGCATGAAGTATTAATGATTTCTTATATGCATGAAGCATCAATCATCCCTTATTACATTGAGATGAATTTTTTATTCCTTACCATGGGTTACAACATGAAATGTTCCTGTCTTAGTGTTGAAACACGTTTGGAAGACCCTCGCTTTGCAACATTAGTTACTTGACTATAGTTGGTTGCATGTATAATTAATGTATTTGGTGATATGTTCTCATAGTGAATAATATTCATTTTCCTTGCATTATGGTAAAAAATGCATACAATATCACATAGCCACAAATATTTTACACTGTCAGATTATATAGTGACATACACTGTGATTCACCACTCGCACAAATAATCTTTATCTGTACCAAGAGACCTGCACCCAATGCTTTAATCTTTTTCATGAATATTTGATGATGTAAACAATCATTTAAACTTGTATTAACCATAATAAAGATAATCACTACTTGCACGTAATCTTATTTAGTATATATAATAATTTTATTTATATAACTATTTAAAATATAAATAACCAGAGTCATTAGATTTACCACTAGTCATTAGCTGCATTTTGTTAAAATGAAAAGGAAACATATGGACACAAAATTCATAACATCAAACCTATATATTATATCTTAAAATAAAAGACAAATATATGGTCAATGATGAACCAAAGTATTAACTACATATAGTTTATATCAATATATAAAAAGAAAATTCTATTGTATCTTTTACTAGAAACTATATATGATATACCTCTCCATTCCATGTTAAAATATGGAGATATCCATTTGAAATCCATTTGCATGGCCCAAATGAAATAAGTTGGTTTCATGTACTTGTGTTTTTCCCTTGATCTAGTAGTATTTTCAACTTTAGTGTATTGTAGTGTTTGGGTGTATTTGGTGTACCATTTTTTCTTGAGGAGATAACACTTTACATGGTTCTTCTATAACCATTTTGATCACTATGACATGAGCAAGGTTGAGGCATGTATAAATATTGTTCATGTAATACATTATATGTACATTGAGGGCCTTAACTTATGGGCTTTTTTTGAATATGCTTACACCTTGGTAGCATTGATGTTATGCTATGGAGGAGTTCCAAGCATATGCACCCATTATTTCTATGGTTTTAGCATGATTTATTGGTCTATTTGATGTGGTGTTATGTTCTTTGAACCTCCTACTGATAATGGCCTAGATCCATAAACAAACGCTAGATCAAGAAAGGTTGTCAAGTCAAGGTTCAGGATCTAGGATAAGGTATACTAGGGAAAATGATTTGATTATTTAAAAGAACCCTAGATGCACAGGTCTTGCTATAAATGATAAGGTAACCACTAGTAAGACAATAACATTTCATGCAAAGAAGTCTTTATATCCTAAGGGGGAAATAAACTTATAAAGGATCAGTTCCTTTGAATGGGAAAATGGAGTCTAAATCTAGATAAAAACAGTGAAATCTTTAAGCTCGAAATAAAAATGGTGTCAATAACAGAGTGAAATTTCTCCTTAAACCCTATTAATAATTTTTTTTGAGAAATTTGACTGTTTAAGAATGGATAGTATTCTCATATATTTCAATCCCAAATAATTAATATGTTTCAACGCATTAGTAATTTGGGTCTATGGATAAAATATTCTTCAAATGATTTCGATGTTGCCAAGAAAAATTTGTGAATGGTGAAACCCAATCCCAAACAGTTTACAAAATTTAATGAAACTGACCCGAATATGAATTTCACAAACCCTATAACGAATTCACAAACCCAATAATGAGTTCACTGAACATAAACAATTTGTTTTAGAGGTTAAAATATTTCGGGAAAGGTAATCACTGATTTGGAGGCATTGGATCCTCTCAGAGTGACTCTTCTCAGCCTCCCCTCCTCAACCACAATCCAACTCTATTCTACTCTGCTCACTACTCAAAACTGACTCTTCTCTTATCAATACTATTCTCTGGTCTTCTCTTCTCACAACTTAGGGCTCATGGATCATGAATAAGGGATCACGACTCATGACTCAGGGCTCACAACGCTTATGGATCATGACTCAGGGCTCATAATGCTCAAGGCTCACAACACTCAGGTCTCACAATGCTCATGTCTCACAATGCTCATGACTCATAGCTCACAATGCTCATGGCTCACAACACTCATGAATCACAATGCAGACGGATCATAATGAATCACAATGATCAGGGATCACAACACTCATGGCTCACAATGCTCACGACTCACAACACTCAGTGCTCACAACACTCACATGGCATCACAATGCTCATGAATCTTCTCTTCTCACCGCTCACGACTGATCACTAGACTTATTTCTTTGGCATGAGAGGTTCAAAGGTGACTTTTAATATTGTATGTTTGTTATATGTTAATATATATGTGTGTGTGTGTGGGTGTGTGTGGGTGTGGGTGTGTTAATTTTTATAAATTTGTTATTATTTGTTATTTTTTAAATTTTTTATCTGTTTTATATATAGATAGAATGATAATTTTAAATATTAAATAATATACATTTATATATTTATGTAATTTTTAATATATACACCTTGGAAAATGAATTTTAATAAACTAAATAAATTAAAAAATTTAATGAGTATGTTAGTGATCATGATGTTAGTGACAACAGCTCCGATGATAATGATCATCATCACCATCACCACCATAATGATCATCATTTTCATCATTTTCGTCATCTTCATCAAAAGCATCATCATTAGTGTCATCAACACTAGTAATCATCATCATCATCATCATATAGAATACCATCATCATTATTGTCATCGTCATCATCATCATTGATTCCATCACTATTCATCATCACAATCATCATAAACAACAACATCATTATCATCCTCGTGATAATCATTGTCGTTTACATCAACAATATCATCGTCATCATAAGTATCATCATCATGGTCATTGTCATTTTCATGATCATGACCATCATCATCATCATATAGATGATCATCATCACCATATTCATTATCATCATCGTTGTCATCATCCTTTTCATCATGATCGGGATCATCATTATCATCATCATCACCATCCCCATCATAATCATTGTCGTTCATATTTATCATCATAATCATCATAAAAAACACCATGGCCATTGTCTCTGTTATCCTCATCATCATCGTCATCAAGATATTCATTGTCATCAACATAAACATCATCAACAACAAGAACATCATCGTCATCAACATCAACATCATCAACAACAAGAACACCATTGTCATCATAAGCATCATCATCATGGCTGGTAAGCTACATTTCAAACCCTTCTTATACAATACTATGAGTAGATATGGACGTTAAGAATTTACTTCCATCCTTTGTGAAACTAGATTCGATGGGTTTTATGTATGGGAGCAACCTTTGGAATATGAGGAAAATTACTTTAATTACAAGTCTTACTTTAATCATGTTTTCCTTGAACACCACATGAACTAAGAGAGCGCATTGTCAAAGTCACCTTGTCATGCTTCAAAACTTGACAATGAGACATCTAGAAACAATATATTTGCTTACAAGACAATAAAATTACTTCACTATTAATTTTATGATGTCGTTTCTTTTAAATATCATGCACTACATCATAAAAAAACATAATAAATCAATTTTAATCTCTTATA
>LPNX010945943.1:19387-124653 GCA_001517045.1 Pseudotsuga menziesii
CGCTTTACAAGAGATTAACCATGAATAGACTATAATGTTTCTATATATAGAAAACTATAGTTGTTCGGTGGTTATAAACCTTTTAACTTGAGCTCTCCCATATAACACATGATTTCTACCCAAATCAAGGCCAACGTTTAAAGAAAAGGGTTACTAACATCCATATCGTATTAATGATGTTACGATATAATAGACATATGATTAATGATGGAGTAAGTTTCTATGCATGATTGATTTCGGGCAATAACCAAAGTTTAATGGTGACACCTTTTTGCTAGGTCAACGTAAAATTTAACGTTTTTATTCTAACACTGATCTAGCATACCATATAATGAGCGGTGTATTCGATTTACAAAGCAATAACTTAGTTTATAATATAGTTTATGCATCGTGTTCATTGATTAAATAATTGGTTATCATTGTAATGCAGGCGACTATTGAAACGATCCACTGCATGGTTTAAATTATTGTGACCACGTGGTCTTCTCCTGGCCAAGTGTTGGAGATATAGGAATCATTGTAACCCTAACCCTTTTCATTTATGCTCCGCAGTTCACACTGGCCCTTGAGGATGCTCTGCATGGTTTTCATGGCGGCCGTAAGTTCTCCTCTGTTCTAGTTGTCCCGAGTCTTGGGTTATTGTCGCCTTTGCCTCTGGTATTCGATTTTAATGCCATTCTTGGTGACTGTGAGTTCTCTCTCTGCAAGTTTTGTTGAGTTTATCGTTTCCCTTGGCTTGCTGTCTGCTCAAACTTCCTTTCGTCGTCCTTGTGGCTCACCTTTGCGTGATAGGTTAAGCCTTTACAGGCTGGGTCTATATTTTGCATTAGTTTGTTGGTGACAGTATTTCCACGAGACTGATCGATGTTTCATTTCATAGGTAAATTTTTTTTAGTAATAATTTAACTTGCAGCAGGTGTTTTTCTGTTACGATAGCATAAACAAATCGTAAGTTACTCATTTTTTGACCCTTGTATTTAAAACTCTTTGTAGGGGGCTTGAGACTACGTACATCCATGGTGGAGGAAGTATGCAGACTGTCTTCGAAAGCCGTGGCTTTATACGAGTAATCCATGTGGTCAATATGTTGGGTTCTTACCCTACTTGTATCAGGGTGGTCATTTGGAGTAACCCAGAGTTGGGGAAGCTTTCCTAGGCTTGCCATAAATTAAGCGGTCTCTTTTACAGGTCGACGGTTGATTTATCAAGTTTCAAACCCTCTCTAGTCGATGGGTAAACTTGATCTTAAACTGAGCAATGTAATTAGTTTTGTTTTAATGTTTAGATTTACGGCTCTTTAAAAAAATAAACAATAGTTCTCTTGTTAAGACAGTTATGTCTTCAAGCTTGTCTTGGTTTATCGAAATGCTTAACATTATACTTTGTGTATTGAGGGTTTTTACCCTTCTCAACTGTAAGTGAAGTTTTGTGCACTGTTTAAAGTACTCTGTAAAAGTTTATTATTAATTTTTTTAAGACTGACACACACAGTCATAGTTTAGTTATAAATCTTACTCGTTTTTGCTGAGAGTTACGAGCTAGGGTTTTTCCCATGGAAACCCTCGTTTTAAAACAAATTATTCCACTTATTTTTAACAAATTTTATTACTTATTTAATTTGGCTTTTAACTAGTGTTACAATGTGTTGTGGAAATTTCCATTTTATAATAATTACCAATGTCTTTTTGTTTTTCCTTAAAGGACTGTAAGTGAATTTATAATAACCTAGTTGTTTAATAGTTACATAATCCAATTAATTTGGATTATAACTTCAATGCATTGACATTTGTAATTGTAATATATATATATGGGTTTCAACCCTGTTATTTGCTTTTATAGATACACCCTGTTTTTAAAAATTAAAAGGAACAATTCTTTTTATAAGTATACATTATGTATATGTTGGTCATTATTGTATTCTTGTTGTTTTTCCTATTGAAATAATAAAAGGAAAATGATAGAAGAACTTAAATATTTTGAATAAGTTTGTTCTTAGTACCATGATTATTCTTTATATTCCTTTACTTAGTTAATAATAACTATTAGTCTTAAATTACTATGATTAGTAATTAAACTATATATTTATTAATTTATACCTTTATTGAATGAATATAAACAAATAGTTTAGGTGTAACTTTTCTACTGCATAAGCAAGAGGTTAATGAATAAAATATAAAGAATATATATATATATATATAACATGACACAGTTTATCATCCTGCATAATTAACAAAATAATGTACTGTATTAAATACATCTTATTTACTTGAGTAACTTATTACTATGATAAACTTGCTACATGTAATGAGTTATGGCTATTTCTTTTCTAGCCTACTTACATCAGCTAGTTAAACAATTAAAAAAATAGATAGGTTCTTGTTCTTTTCTGATAATAACCTACAAACAAAAATAAATTATTCTGATATTATGAAATGTATAATACATCTATTCAATTTAGTCTTCTATCATATCCTTCATCTATTTTTAAATACACTGCCTGTGCTGGAGTACAGTCTAGTCGTTCCAGATGTGGAAAAACGCAGGTTAGGATTATTTTTCATCTATTTCAGATTCATTCATTCAATAAACTAAAAGAATAATAACTCTAACAGTTCACAACTAAAATTTTAACATTCATAAATCAATGAGATTCACATTTAAGCATTTAACATAGTAAAATAAAAGATAGTAGAACCTGATTAAGCTGGACAACAACAACATTAGGAGGTTTTTCCTCCCTACCAACTCCTGGAGAGCACTCAAACAGTGTCTCCTCAGGACCCCCGAGCTTGTTCCTAGTCTCCTTGGCTGAGAACTGGTGGAGAAAGCAACAAAATACTAGCCCAATGACTCAGTACTAACTCTTCACTCGGCAGCAAGATCCTTCAGCTGAAAAGTTGTACTAGATCACTTTCTGCAGTTTACCCCTCAAACACATTCCACAAATTCCCTTCCCAATGAAATCCTCTGAAGTACATTCACCTGAATGGTTCCCTTCTTGGAATGAGCAGTCTCAGCTCTCTTCAATGGGTATTTTATTAAGATTGCCTAGGTCTTTTTGGGTTAATTATCATTAATTGAGCCACCTGCTCTGATCCCACTTTATTGGGGGATCATGACCCCAAATGTGGGGAGGTTTCCACCTGCAACATTGGAAGAGTTTGAGGATGCTGATACTTGTCTATTTTCTCTCCACCCGGTCTCCTCCACCAACTTGACCAGTAAACACTCTTTTAACAACTCTCCCAAGCTATTGTCTCCACTTTTATTTATTTATAATTAAAATATTCAGAATTACATTCACACCCTTGACTCTGCTGAGTCATCATTTACAACTTAGCATAAAATTTAACATATTATCCTGAAATAAAATCAAACATGATAATATATTTTTTTACAAAATTGGGGCATGTGACAACCTAGGTGAGCAAGAGCCACCTATCTACACGACCATCTATAACCTATTCAGCTGAAGAGATGGTGGGATTACTCCAAAGCACCAGATTGAGAATTTGAACGTATAGTGGCCAACTGCATACACGACTATCTACTACCTTCCCATCTCACAACGCCGATGGGATTTATCCCATACCTGGTTGAGATCTAGAGTAAGTAGAGGCACATGTGTGAGATCATCATAGATGTTAGTATCGACTTTCCCTCTTTGCGAGGTATTCATTTTCTTATACTCTGTCTTCTACGAAAGTATTCAAACTTTGTCATGAGAAGAGGCTTGGTAAGAATATCTATAGTCTGGTCATCTATTAGGACGAACTGTAAACCGACCCACCTTTCTACACCATATCACGAATGTAGTGATATAAAATATCTATATGCTTCATCTTATCGTGAAATACGGGATTCACTGACATTTGAATACAACTTTGATTATCACAGTGAATTACAGTTGGTCTCGGAATCTGAACAAACAATCCTGCAAGGATTTTATGAAGCCATATTGCTTCTCAAGATGCTGAACTGGAAGCCATATACTCAGCCTCTATGGTGCTAAGTCCTACTGAGGTATGCTTCCTGCTATACCAAGAGATTACTCCAAATCCCAAACTGAAGCAACTTTTGGAAGTACTCTTCCTATCTATAACACACCCAACCCAATCAGAGTCAAAAAATCCTTGCAATATAGTATCACATCCTAAAGCATATCTTAAACCATATCCAATAGTGCCACGTAAATATCTGAGAACATGTTTTGTAGAAACCTAGTGAATCTGCCTCATATCACTCATAAACTGGCTAAGGGTGTTCATAGTAGAACACATACTTGGTCTGGTGTTTGTTAGATACATCAGAGAGCCAATCAGCTGGAATACATGGTGGGATCAATTATACCAGAATTTGAAGTGGACTCCTTCAATTTCTTGAAGTTTGCATCCATTGGGGTAGCCATGGACTTGCAATCCAACATCCCAAATCTCTTCAAAATATAAATGGTGTATTTTCCTTGACTTAGGAAAGTTTCCACCTGCCTCTGCCATACTTCTAGTCCTAGGAATTAATGCATCAATTTGTGGTCCTTCATTTCAAACTCAGATGCAAGCTTCTTCTTATACCATTCAATTAGTTTCTCATTTCCTATGAGAAACAAGTCATCCATGTACAAGACCAAAATCAGTGCCTCGTTATCCTCAATTTTGTAGTAAATATTGGGATTTGCATCACTCTTGGTGAATCCCAAGTTTACCAAGTATTCATCTATTCGCCCATACCAAGCATGAGATGATTGCTTGAGACCATAAAATGATTTTCTCAGTTTGCATACGTGAGAATATTTCTTATGGACAATAAAACCTTTTGGTTATTTGATGTAAACTTATTCTTTGATAGTACTATTGAGGAAGGAAACCTTTACATCCATATGGTGCAACTTCCATCCCATAGCTGAAGCACTAGTGTCAAGTCCCCTCCCATCCACCAGAGAGAGAAGGCGACCAAGGTGCTGCTAATACAGGCAAAATAGCCCCATGAACATAAAAACATAATAATTAAAATGCATTGAACATAAATATATACATAGATGCATAGTGCATTCTACAGCGGAATCAAAATTCATTCATTCCAAACATGTTCGTATTAATTCCTAAAACAAATAGTTTGGAGAGATTAAGCACAAGAATACTTATCTTGAAATGAAGTTGGCCCGCAACTAGCTATGTCGCTGCAACATTCCACCCAACCATAGGCCAGTGTGCTCATCAATCTGTCAGCATCACTGCCACCCCCAAGCTGGGCATAATTCCACAAGGCACTAGGGAACAACGACTTACACATAGCCAAAACCATACATCCACAGTCAAGCCAACTCACCATTGGGTTTCACAGACTGCTAACGAAACAAGCCAATTACATAGGAGTTCCTTGGACTTACTTGTCCAAGCCCGAATTCACATCAGACACACAGTCAACCAATTAATAGCCAGCTTCCTTGGACTTACTCAGCTAAGGCAACACGATCATGCACTTCACAACAAAACACAACTATTGAGTTGTAGAGAAACATTTGGCAACCACATACATAAATGGGAGATGGGGAAAAACAATGCAAGTGACCAAATTGACTCAGAAAACATTTGATGGCCTTCCCAAGGAAAAAACTACCTCTATTCACACTAAAACATGGGTCTACCCTCCTATCCACAAAACATAACCAAAAAGGGGTGGGTTTGCAACCCAACAAACTGATAAATAGGGGAAAAACGACCCAAGATGAGCAATTACATTTTCAGGAAACGTTCTTGTGCATTATGGAGGCAATTTGGCCACCACAAACCCCTAAATTGTAAATATAAACTCAGAAAATGTCTCTGAGCATTACCGGAGCAAAAACAACCATCATTCACTCCCAAGTCGGGAGATCTTGGCTTCCTAACCACTGAGCAACAAAAAAAATGAATTTATGGGCATGGAACAATGAGGAAACATCAAAAATCACGAGGGAAAAAGCCCATCAAGATCAGCTGCGTGAGGAAGACCAAAAATGACTTTTTGAAACCCCCAAAATGTGAATCGTTGCTGCACATTCACTCAACAAAACAAAAACGAGATTTCCCAGCCATGGCAATGAGGAAAACCATGGTAAAAATGCCCAGGGAGGATCCCAGCTACTGAGCATTGCCAAATCGAATTCCCAGCCATGGGAAAATGAAAAAAAAAAAAAAACGTGAGGGAGAATACCCCAGCTATCTCCAGTTGCGTGAGGAAGCAAAATGCATGGGTGCCTAATGGCTTGGGAAAGCATTTCCAAGCATTTACTTGTCCAAGAAGCCAAAAACACGTTTTCCAAAAAATGGGTGATTTCCCAAATTCGAATTTGACCTCCATACCTTTCCCATCCCAAGGAAATAACTTTTTTCACCAACTTTAGATGATTGGGCATAAAAGAAAAAAAGCGTGGTTGACAAATTTATGGGTTCTCCCTTTGACATTTGGCATTTCCCCATTGGCCCCAAAGGTTTGGATATTTCCCCCTCCCTATTCCTTGTGAAATAATTCCCTCGTCTCTTTAATGTTGCGGCGCATAACTAGTTGTGGTATTTTTATTCATTTGCATTTTACATGATCTCTCAAACATATCGTGCATGGATAGCACATAAACTATTGGCTTTGATTTTAATCCCTGATACATAAGACACTAAATCCATGGTGGGGCATTTTCCTTTAGCTCCACACCACAATTAAATACAATATTTACATCATATGCAATTCAATACCACGGGGTCAAAACCAGGGTGTTACAAATAGCAATGATGGTTATGATGGAAGTATATTGAGCCATGAGAGAAAATGTCTCATCCTAGTCAATTCCTTATTTATGAGAGAATCCTCTGGCAAAAAACCTAGCTTTGTGTTGGGGGCTTGTTGGGCTAGGAAAGGAGCATAAGAAGAAGTTCACGTGCAGGCAAAGGTACGTCGCGTGCGCGACAGGAAGGAAGGATGGTCTCGAAGGAATCGAAGGGACCAGTATAGGTGGAATAAATATGTGTGCGACGGAGGAAAGAAAATTGTACAGGCATACAGGGATAACGACCGGAAAAAGACAGGTGAAGATCGTGGCCGTTAAAGACGGTGTAAGCCTGTGGCCACGCATGTATGGAAGAATAAATATAAGTTAGGATGATAATTTCTTGTGTTAGTCCATGACAGCCTGTTATGATGGCTGATCACAACTTGTAACTGATAAGTAGTATGTAGCTGACCCTACGTGGTCTGATAGAAATTATAAATAAGAAGAACCCGTTTTGTATAAGGGTTGTTTATTTTCCGTTGGTTGTTCATTCGCCAAGTTACTCAGTTTTGTTAAGGAAGTAGGGTAGAAGGGAAGAAGACTCAGAGAAGAGTCTAGTAGCAGTAGAAGGCTGTTGAGCCGCAGATCTTACAGTTATGTGCACAGACCACTAGGAGTCGATGGAATCTACAACTGAGTGCGCAGAAGGTAGATAGAAGAGTCGATCCATGTTGTGTGTGGATCAGTAGGAGTAGATAGAATAATAAACCAGAGAGAATGAGAGCAAGAAAACTGATTCATAAAGACATATCATAAGATCAGTCTGCAAGTCGTAGACTGCAAGGTGTTATATCCATTTCTCATTCCAGATGAACAGCACCTTGGTGGTTTTTCCCAAATGGGTTTCAATGTTATTCTTTATGTTTAAATGGTTGATTGATGCTGTACATGTTGATGTGAATGGTCGTTATTTGCTTACTGTATGATGATGATCTATTGTTGAATGCCTAGTACCATATTGTTAACTAGTGACTGAATAATTGCTAAAGAATTGTTGGAATGCGCAAGCAAGCTGTAGTTACTTCCTTAAGTTGAAATATAAGTCGCAAGTGGCCTTTATTTTAAAGGATCGACTGCGCCGCACAAGTTGAGCCAATTGTTAAGGATAAAGACAAGGTCGTGGCGTGTGCACTGACATACAATTTTTCTTAGTCATGCAGGAACTTCCCAACTATCTAAGTTTCCCTCGTCGAGTGCCTTGGTTGTGCGCCAAGGGACTATAATCCCTCGGCGACTGCGAAAACATGGTTCTAGAAGTAACCCATTAGATATCTCGGGTGAGACTGCGCCTGCTTCGTAGGTGTTGTCGATGGAGTTACTTTGTCCGGTCGATGTCTTGTGGTTTATTGTTGGTATTGTGGTGATGTTGAATCGTGGGTCGAGACAAGAAGGTGATAGAATCCAACACTTATGGTCAGTGAGGATGACCATTTCCCTGCCAAGAATGTAGTGTCTCCATTTCTTAAGAGCTTGCACAATGGCGTATAGTTCTTTTTCATATGTCGAGTACCTTCTGAATGTGTCACTGAATGTTTCGGAAGGAAACGCATTTGGGTGACCTGTCTGAGTAATCACTGCATCAAGGGCATATTCTGATGCATCCGTCTCAATCTCAAAGGGTTGTTGCAGATCAACTAACACAAGTACTTGTGCAACAATTTTTTTTTTTTTTATTTGTTCCAAAGCTTGTTGTTGTGTCGGTGTCCATTTGAAGATAGTTTTCCCATTTCCTTTCATCAATTGATTCAAAGGCCATGCTATGTGATTGAAGCCAAGTATGAATCATCGATAGAAAATGTGTAGAATCTCCTGCAATGAACAATCAAAATGCATGATATAAGAGAAATATTGGAGCACAAAAGAGATTTTATTGATCATGGTCCACTTCAAGGGGGAAACCTTCTTTGAGAAAGATCAATACAAAATAAATCTTCAGTGCTTTCATTAGCCTCAACACATACTTATATACTAAGTCTAATCTAAACAACTATTACTCCACATGAATGTGGGATAATGCAACCTATCAACTAGACGACTTAACAACTATTACTTACTCCCCATGAATGTGGGATAATACATCATACTAATGGGATGACTTACAAAGCATATGCGTCCAACAAAATATACCAACAAAATAAAGAGGGGGGTTGACACGGGTTCTTAACATCCCCTCCCTCTTAGAAAAATCTTTGTCCTCAAAGCTTTAGATGTGGAAACTACTGCTGAATCTGAAGGAGTAGTTCCCATGTAGCATCCTCTAGTTGCATGTTGTGCCACTGAATTAAGACCTATGTGATGGCCCGAGAGCGAAGTTGATGAGTGCGCTTATTGAGGATGGCCTCTAGTTCCAAAATGATGGAGCCTTCCGTATCCAGCTGTGGTAAAACAGTTTGTGCTCTAAAGTTGGTGCCAATCACTTTCTTGAGACAAGAGACATGAAATACTGGGTGAATGCGAGAAGAAGGAGGAAGTTCCAAATTATAAGCAACATACCCAATATTCTGAAGAACTTTATATGGCCCATAGAACTTTGGAGCTAGCTTTCGATGCCCTTTGAGTTTCAGGGAGGATTGCTTGTAAGGCTGCAAATGAAGAAAAACCATATCACCGACTTGAAAGGTGCGCTCAGAATGGTATTGATCAGCTTGCTGCTTCATGTGATTTCTTGCCATGTGAAGATTCTCTTGCAGAATGTGAAGAATATGATCACGGTTGTGCAGAACTATGTCAACTACCTGAATTGGTGAACTATGGGGGATGTATGGAAGGAGCATTGGGGGTGGCTACCCATAAACAACTTCATATGGATTCATTTTAGATGTAGTATGGTAGGAAGTATTGTACCACCATTCAGCGAGAGAGAGCCACATTTCCCATTGATGTTGTTGTTCAGAGGTGAAGCAACGAAGATAAGCTTCCAAGCATTTGTTGGTGAATTCAGTTTGACCATATGTTTGTGGGTAATATCCTGAACTCATTTTTAGTTTGGTTCTAGTGAAGCGAAAGAGTTCGGTCCAAAAATGACTTGTGAAAGTTGCATCGTAGTTTGAGACAATGGAAGAAGGGATGCCATGAAGACGGAATATCTGGTCCATGAAAATTTGTGCAAATAAGGAGGTAGTATATGGATGGATGAGAGCACAAAAATGACTATATTTGGAGAGTTGATCAACCACAACCAATATTACAGTCTTCCCTCCATATTTAGGAAGCTCGTCGATGAAATCCATCGAAATATCTATCCAAATCCTTGTAGGGATGGGCAAGGGTTCGAGCAAGTTGGGGAGGAGTGTAGTTTCACCCTTGTGGTGCTGGCAGGTATCACATTCAGCAACCATCTATTGAATTTACCATTTCATTCCTTTCCAAAAGAAGTTACATCATGCCTGTGCATACGTTTTGAGGAACCCAGAGTACCCTGCTGCTGGAGAAGTATGGAGTTCATAGAAGACATCCTGGTGAATATCTGTGCTTTGGGGAAGCACCAAGCGACCCTTGTATCTCAGAGAAGAACCATCCCAAGAGTATTGCGGTACAAGAGAAGGATTACTGGCCAACTGTTGGATGATTTGAGATAAGGAAGAGTCATTGACATAGCCTTGCTGAACAGATTGTAACCAATTTGGAATAGGCATAGAAATAGCTGAAAGAGAAGCATGGTCATCAAAAGTGCGGGAAAGAGCATCCACCACAAGATTGTCCTTACCCTTCTTGTAAGTGATCTCATAGTCATAACCCATGAGTTTTCTAACCCATTTTGGTTGTGTTGGGGATGAGACTCATTGTTCTAGGAAATATTTCAGACTCTGGTGATCAATATTGATGCAGAAATGATTCCCTAAGAGGTATGGACACCGGTTCTGTATGGCATGCAAAATAGCCATCATTTCCTTATCATATGTAGAGGCGGATAAATTATTACCAGACAGGGATTTGCTGGTGAATGCAATGGGATGTTTGTCTTGGAGGAGTACAACACCAAGTCCATTGTCGCAAGAATCACTATCAATAGTGAAGGTCTTGGAAAAATTAGGCATAGCTAGAACAGGTGTGGTACACATAGCTTGTTTCAGTTTCTCAAATCCACACTCAGGAGCAGGTGTCCATGAAAAAGCATCCTTTCTTAGTAGAGTTGTTAACGGAGCTACAATATTCCCATAATCCTTGACAAACTTGCGGTAGTATCCAGTAAGTCCCAAAAACCCACGAAAGCTCTTCAAGGTCGGAGGAGGTGGCCAATTTTTCATGGCATCGATTTTGAAAGGATCGACACGAACCCCTTGTGCTAAAACAATATGCCCGAGATACTCTACTTCCTTCTACCCAAAAAAAAAATTAGATTGTTTGGCACAGATATGATGATCATAGAAAAGTTGGAGTACAAGATTTAGATGTTGGAGATGCTCAGCCTAGGTTTTACTATAAATGAGGATATCATCAAAGAAGACCAGAATGAAGTTTCGCAATTAGGGCCGAAATATTTTATTCAGTAATTCCTAGAACATGGAAGGGGAATTTTTGAGGCCAAATGTCATGACCAAAAATTCATAATGGCCATCATGTGTGTGGAAAGTTGTTTTAGGGATATCATCCGCATGGACCCGAATTTGGTGATACCCAAAACGAATATCCAACTTGGAGAAAAAATGAGCACCATGGAGCTCATCCAGAAGCTCATCAACAATAGGAATTGGAAACTTATCCTTGATTGTAATGTGATTAAGTGCTCGAAAGTCGATGCAAAGGTGCCATGACCCATCTTTTTTCGGGACTAGAAGGACCAGTGAAGAGAAGGAACTAGTGCTAGGGAGAATAACACCTTGCTTTAGTAAGTCATGAACAAGCATCTCAATTTCTATCTTGTGGTGAAATGGGTAGCGATAGGGAATGATGTTGGGAGGGACACTTCCAGGAAGGAGTGGAATACGATGGTCCTTGGGTGGGGACAGTGGAAATCCCACTGGCTTAGCAAACACACATGCATATCAATCCAAAATTTGTTGGAGATCCAATGGAGTAGTTGAGATTGTTGAAGGTTGCATCTGAATGAAATGGAGCTAAGCGATGACACCATGTGAACTTTTCTTAAGAATCTTTTCCTTGCAATGTGAACCAATGAGGCTGAGAGACCTTGGTTGTAAGCCCTGTAATGTGTGTTTGGTACCATTGATTGAAAACTGCATCCAAAGTTCAGCAAAATCTCATAAGATGAGTCCAAGCGTACATAACTATTAAGCGCCCAAAGCCACATCACATCTGCCTAAGGGCAAGGAAAACATGTCAGAGAGCAAGTTATAATCCCCCATAGATATGCACACATTACGACACTTCTATTTACAAGGTAAGGTGCCCCCATTGGCAATCATGACTTCAAAGCTGGAGCAAGGATGGATGAAACAATCAGCCTGTTTGGCGATCGTCGGGTCAATGAAGTTGTGAGTGCTACCAGAATCAATGAGTAGTGTAAGAGGGAGTTTTTTGAAGAACCCTCTGACCCGCATGGTTTGTGGGGTGGTGACCCCAGCTAAGGCATGGAGAGATATATCTGATTGGTCCTCTGGAGTAGGAAGTTCTTGAATGTCACCATCATCATCTATGGGATCCTGAGCATCATAAAAAAATTCAGGTGTGGGTGGAGAGTCCACATCCAAGAGATAGAGCTTTTGCTCAACACATCTATCTCCTTGGGTGAATTTCTCGTCATAATTATAACAAATCCCTTTTTCCCGAAGTTCTGCATCTCTGCTTCAGACAAATGCTTAATAGGAGTAGTTCTAGGGGCTGGCGGATTTTGGGTTCTTTTAGGAACCATAGGTCTAAATGAAACAAGATTGGATTTGGAGCATTGTTGAGCCCGGATATTGTCCTCTACTAGCTTAGCAAACCCGAGGGATTCCATCATTGTGTTGGGGCAGAACATTTTAACCTTAGAGCGTATTGCATCCTTCAGACCACTGATAAAACAACTGAGGTAGAATGCATCAGAAAATCCCTCTGTGTGATTAGTGAGTTTCTCAAATTTTGTCTGATACTCCCGCACAGTTCCAGTTTGGCAAATTTTGGTGAGTGCTCCTGTGAAGTCATCAAAAGCAATAGGACCAAACCGTTGCAAGAGGAGTTGGGAAAAATCTGTCCAGTTTGGCTCGGCATGAGCCTTGATGTACCAACGGAACCATTGAAGTGCTTCATGTTGTATAAATAATAGATCAATGCTATGAGCAATTATGCTAAGAAGAAGCACAAGAAATAGATCTTGCTACTAAGAATTCTCACAAGCATACATAGGAAAAATAGAGAGAAGAAAAGAGACTGAATCACATGAATGAAGAGATGAATATTGGTGTGTATCCTTCCATTGAATAATTATGAATAATAGTGTAAATAAGTAGTACATCCCTCATAGGAAAATTGAATTGTATGGAAACAACTCATAAATCTCAAAAAGGATAACTTACCAAAATATAGCAAACCCCCATAGGTGGCTAAAGCACTTACCAAATCTATCAAGGACCTAACGAGTTGGAAAAAGCATGAGTGAGTTGTCAAGGAGATGGAAATAACATGCTAATCGTAGAAAATGGAGAAAAACTAATGGAGGATGGGTTGGAAACAAAAGCTCCCAGTTTCCTAGTTGACTAGCTTTTATCTTATCCATAGAAAAGCAGGAAACGCAGAAAAAGCATAATCTGCTGTAAAGTCTTGTATACTAATTTTGGATGGTCAAAAGGTGGTCAAGATCAACCCATAATTGGAAATAAATCATTCCTAGGATATAGATGGCATGTATTGACTTTAAGGTGCAAGTGGATGCCAACTAATTAAGCTAGTGGGTGAATAATTAATCAAATAATGATTAATTATTTTATCCTAAGTTGTGAGTGGGTTTAAGATATTCCAACACATGTTTCTAATGAAAGGATGCAAGGGGGACTTTTTGACATCAAAAGTGTTATACAAACTGAAATATTGTTCTTCCCTATAAACCCATCCAGTTGGATCATCACCATTGAAGCAAGGAAAATCCAGCTTCGGCCCGCGGAAGTTGCTAAACAATGAGAACCCAGTGTTTGCAGAAGACTTAGGCTGGTGGCGGTTGTTCATGGGTGAATGCTGAAGATGGAGGTCGAGAAATATTTGATCTAGATCCTCAAGTTTGGACTTGATGGTGACAAGTTCTTCTTCTATTTGTTTATTTGCTTCGGCGTGGGTGACAACCATAAGCAGTTTTTTTTTTTTTTGCAAGTAATGGGTAGAAAAAAAAATGGAGAGGGTTTTAGAAAATGAGATTTTTTATTTGGGAAAAAATTGGGGGGGTAATTGGGGTTTTACGGGGTTTTGGACACTTTTTTAGCAACAAGAAGCAGAAAATGGGAATTTCAGAGGTGGGATGAAGGAATTGGAAAAATTTTCAAAGAGGGACAATGAAGCAGAAATGGAAATTGAACACTGTGGAAAAATTTGAAGGTGATTGGGTGAGAATCAGAGAAGTTATGACAAACTCTAAAATTGACAAATGTGGAATTTCGGCCTTAAGGAAGTGAAATTGGGGATAAGGTCCTCAATGAAGGAATATGTAGAATTGTATTACAGGGGTGACAGAGAAATTTCAAGGAAAAAGGAGCTAAATCAAGTAAGATATGGCTAAATATGTGGCGCTAGAAGATGTATTTTATCAACAGGAAAATGAGTAAATGATCTATGACAATTCTGAAATTCTGCATGTTATCAACTGTAAATAGAGATGGACCCTGGGTATATTTGGCTTCCTATTGGTTCAAAGGTAGTCACTCAGCCACCAAGTGTTATAGCTGATTTTACCACTCCAGGTGAATCACACTTGTATGGCCTTCCCCTGTCCCTCTGCAGACTCCTTAGACCCCTTGGACCATTTTTTGTCCTTTGATGTTTCCTTGACCATCCCTAAAAACATGTGAAAATTAATATACGCACCTTTTAAACCCCTAATCACGTATATACGTGGGTTTGACCCCTAAAACCGTGTACATCGAGATGTGTGCATAATCCAAATACTTTTGGAGTTTTCCTTGACATTGATCTGACTCACTTGACTCCTGGCCTTCCCTATGCCTTGATATCGCTTGGATTCGACCTTTCATTACCCCTTTGAAAAGTTATATAAGGAACTCTATGGTACATTGAAGGCATATGAGAGAATTGAGAGAAAAGAAACTATAGTCCATTGTTGTCGAAACTTATGCTTAAGTCTGCATCCCTTTGTCCCTTGGAGCACTTTTGTGTTCTTCCCAAGCTTGCCTTTTGCTTGTGAGCTTGCTATCGAGAGATGGAGGATTGAGGTGGTGGAGGCCCAAGTGGGGGATTTAGTTTCTCTGGTTCACAAACATGCCATCAGAGGTTGTATCTTGTAATCTCTAATTTATATTAATAGAAATATATTTTCCTGTCCAATAATATGTGTTTGAATGAATATGTTATCCATGGGATTATGTCAAATGCTTATACATTATTGATTATATATGCTAGAATAGATCTAACACTATGATATATATAATGCTTGTATTGTTTACTTGTTGTTGAGGAAGTAATATATCAATTCAAGCTGAAGTTGGAAAGCTCAATGTGGATCTACTTCAACTGTCCGGAATAAGGTACGAGGTCTGGTCCTTTAGTGTTAGACATTTAATTTCTATTGCATATTGGAAAGGATTGATTTCTGGAGTCAAGCTGTCTATTGTGGTACCCCAAGCCATAGGAATTTCTCTTCATAACAGAATTGGTGACTCCGCTGGGGAGTTCCTAGTAGTTGTCCTTTGGGGGTTTTCTATTGGCATTCAATGACTTTGAATTGCTCTTTCTCTCTTGTTTTTGTGTCGGGTCTGGGGGCATGCTTTCCTGGTAGTGTCTGATTGGTGTGAAGTTTGTCTCATCTTATCTGTTTGCCTTTATTTTTATCCACCTTTCTTCCTATACGCGAGTTTTGAACTCACAGTTGCGTATACACGCGGGTTTCTCTGCTATTTCCGTGTATACACGTGGTTTTACTGTGAACACTCGCGTATGCCCTTAGTTTTTCCTTTTAGAGGAATTTGAATGGTTGCTGGGTGAATTTTGATGATTGCTCAGTCTCCTTTGATACTCCCAGATTTTGTATACACCTCTGTTTTTTACTAGAGACGGTTTTTTTAGGGTAATTTTTTTTTTTTAAGAATGTTCTTGTCATTGCACTTTCAATTTTTTGTTTTGGGATTAGTGCATTAGACTTCTTTTACCTTAGTGCTTTGCTTGAGTGCTTCTTGAGTGTGCTTGCAGAGTCTGGGGATTGTAGAATCATTATTTTGCTTTTTATATATCATTTTATTTCAAAAAATCCAAAAATATTTGCTTATCATCATGCATTGCATTTTGCACTTTGCATAGTACTTGAACTAGATTTGCTTTGGAGTATTAGTCAAGATTTCATATAGGAAAGCTTGCATTTATCATTTGAAGAAAATTATGCATTTCACGTAGTAGCATACCCTGTTTTCATGGACATAATGCATTTGCATTGATTGTTAGGTGTGCATTTTACTTCATGTTGTGTTGGCTCTTCTTCTTTGGAAAGACTCAAATTTACTTTATTGTACCAACAAAACCCCTAGCTCGCTGGCCCTTTCGGCAACAGACCATAGAAAGGCCTGAAGTCTCACCCGAAGTGATCCTAGATGGGGTGGCTGAAGAATCAGGTTTCCTCAACCAGGTTCTGTAGCATGCTAGGTCCTCCTGGCTCTAATTAACCAGCGGGATCTCTCAGCAAGGGTTGTTTCTCTCCTCCTAGCTGACTCTGCTATGGGACTGACTCTTATCGCATCGCAGCTTCTAGGATGATGCACAAACCTTCTCTTCTGCTCAACTCTTAACCTGCGATATCTCACACCGCATCTCCTTCGACAATGCGATATCACCTTTCTATGCTGTGATATTTCCTACAGTAAGACTCAGTACGTTCATCAACTCTCAAAGTCCAGAGGCTTTCTCCCTAGGTACAGTAGCTCAGTTAACCTTCATTATGATGTTAAACAAATTCTCTTAAACTCCTACAATCTAACACGCTTAACATCAACTACACTCAACTCGCTGAACTGAGTATACAGAAGTCACTTAACACTGTAACTGTTAGCTATCATGAATCAAGCACTGATAAGCTCATATACGGAATACTTGACACATTCAACTTGCCTTTAACCCTCTATATTACTGTAAAATGAAGGTTAGCATACATACATTCATTAACTGATAAGCAAAGTTCATGTAACGAATGACAAATAGCAAATAAGTAGAGCACAATCACATGAAACAGTCGCAAAACACACGGATGTACGTGGTTCACTTCCAGGGGGGAAGCTACGTCTATGGGAACTGTGTTTATATTATATCTTGAGAGAGTAACATAGTTCCGCTACAACCTCTTATGCAGCTTGAGATCTTCTGGGAAACTCCACGCACACAGCCGGGAGCCCTTCTCTTAGATCTCTTCTCCTCCTATAATGCTTTCTTCTTACAATATATCCTTCCTCTCTCTCTCTCTCAATCCCTGTGGATTGTTACATTCATGCTCAAGGAGTCAGCCACTGGTTACAGTAAGATAACTACAGACTTAATAATAGAACTAGAGCTCGACTCTTTCTCAGGGTCTTACAATACTGATGAAAACTAGTAACAACTTAACCAACCCTGACCAACAAGCTAACTTTCTAACCCTTCACAATACAAAATACATGATTAAATAGGTGGCCTGAAGGTGTCACCATGATACAACACTGTGCGCGTATCCCAACAGTAACCCAAAACCCTGACTGTGATAGTTGGCCTATCTGTACTTTGAATTGCCGCTTACTGGTCACACTGTAGCTTTCTGCAGTCTTCCGTGATTTTTCGGCGCTGATCACGGGTATGTGCGTCACTTCCTCGGTTGCTCCCCTTCTGTCCTTTGTATTTAATACCTCGTCCCATTGCTCCTTTTCCATTTATGAGGGTAGCTGAGCCCTCCTGTCGTCACCACTGCCTTAAATGCAGTGGTTGAGCTCTCATCTCAGTCGCTTCATGTACTATTTCCTTTGACTTCCTTGTTTCGATATAGCAGCTTTTCCTATAGCTATGGGACCCTATTCCAATAGTTCTCTAACACTTACTTGTGGCTCATCCCCAAGCCACTAACAGTTGGATTCTCTTTCTATAGCTTCTCCTTGGCTTCCTACGAAGTCCTTGCAAATCTCTCTTTGAGTCCTGCGACATCTTTGTCCATAGCTTCGACATAGTCTTGTGTCGCTTCGAGCATAACTTGACTAATCAGGGGGTCTTCTATGCTATCAATTTAACTTTTTCTTGCAGTGAACTCCTTGAACTTTTGCTCAACCGCGTCGACCAGCTCTGCGATTTGTTCCTGATATGGTTGAAGCATATTATTGAATTGTATTTCTTTTTCTCACAACCGATGTGCTTCCTGTTGCAAGCGGTTCATCTCTGTCATCTTCTTCATATTTGCAAGAGCTCCTAAGCTCTTGACTTCTTCTTTTATTGTTGCTATTGCATTCTCTATGTTCTGGATGCTCTGCTGCAAATCCAGTCTATCTGGGAGCTTTTCTAGCTCGGACCATGTCTTTGTCGCGTCAACTAGCAATGACTCTGCATCATCTATGCGACACTTCATCTTTGTTGAAGTGATTCTAAAGGCCTGTGCCCTTGCTTCCTTTTCTTCCTTAGGTGTTCCTAGTGCTCAAGCCTCAAGATCAACAATCTGCGCCTTGTGGTCTTCCTCCATCTTGACCACTGTCTCTTCCAGATCCTTTTCTCTATCTACAATTCTTCTTACTTTCTGCGTTAGAGGCAAGGCAAACTCGATGTTACACTGGGGTAACTCCAATGCGATGTTCTGCAGGACTTGACTTAGATCCTGTTCTCTTTCTTCATATTGTCTTAACTCCTCTGCCTTTGTTTGAAAGCCTGCAGTGAGCTCTTCATTCTGTTGCCTCAGTTGAGTGTTCTGTTTATAAGTCGCAAGCTCTCTATCCCTGAGCTCTGTGGCTATCTGCTGCTGGATCATTTGTAGTTGATCAACGGGGAATTGTGCCAGATTAACCTTGAGAGGTTGTCTAACCTGTATATGCACATCAATCATCAAAGCAGGGTAGTAGATGCTCCCTGGTGGTATCATCATTGTATTGATGCGATCCTTTTCAAAGAATTCCTCATGGGAAATTGATGGTTGTGAGATTTCTCCTACTGTCGCCTTGACTGGATGAGTCTGCATCATGGCAGTCTTCTCATTTAGTGCTTTCAACTCCAGAAGTTGCTTATCTATCGTGCTCTGTAGCTTTTCCTGCGATGTTTGCATCGCCTGAAATGAGTCCCGCATCTCCTCCTTCAATCTTGCTGCAATTTGATCATAGTCATCCTCTGCTAGTGCGGTCTCTGTAGTTGGATTTGAGGCTTTAACTTTTTTCCTCTTCTGTGCCACTGGTGGCACTTCTACTACATCTTTTCTCTTGGAACCCACCTTGTCCTTTCCTTTGTCTAATGGATCGATGGGTGCGGTATTTGTTGGTACAGTTCCTGCTGTGGCATCTTCTAATTCCTTCTTCCACTCTTCATCAAAGTCTTTGATGACATCTTCTACATCCTTCGCTTTCATCCTGAACGAACCAATAGCCTAGTTATCCGTTCTAAACCCTTTTGGCCTCAGATAGATTGTATGCCTATCCACAATGAAATCAAGCCGATTGTGATACATGTCAACAACCTCTGTGTTGATCCGCGGTGTAGCCTGGATGACTCGCTTCAACAGCTTATAGTATTCATAGAATACTATCATATTGATCTTTTTCTTAGCTGGACTGTTCCTTTCCCATAGATTTGCATAGCGTGCGCCTCTGCACTCTCCGCCTCGTAGCTGTAGAAACTCGGTATGGGGCGGCTCTCTCCACCTGACGAATGCGCATAATATAAGCAACCACGAGAAGTGGAAGGGGTTGGTACTGAACTCTTGTTTACATTTTGGTAGGATAAATCCACACATATCTCAGATCATATCCAAGAGTGGCATAGATGGAAGAGGTTATTTAAAGCCTTTATACCATCGGAGTTCCTCCTCGAATCGTTGCTGAAGTCATTATTGATGTATATAGTGAAGGATGTTTCTACATCCAGAGTGCAGAACGAGGAAAAATCAATTTTTAGTGTGCAAGAACTGGATTTCATTTATTCTTAGTCCGGTTTGTTATATGATATCATTCCCAATGCTCTGCGTTCTAGTTTCGATCCCAAAGTTAAACCTGGACCACATGCTAATGGCATTGTGGGTTGTGTGAGTGATAAACCTATGGATTCGGTTGCAAAACAAGTTAGTCAATTGTCAATCAACCAATCTACTTTGGGACAAGCCACGGCTTCATCTCAACCCACCCAAATGGCGAGTGTACTTTCGGTGCAATCATCGGACCAGAAGGGTAACCAGCAGCCCAGATGGAATAAAAATAAGGGTAAGAATAATCGTAAGGGTGGGAATAGGAATGAGAATGCTAATAAAAATGACAAGAGCACCCGTAATGCTGGGGGGGACAAGCAAGCTAAACGTAAGGTTAAATTCCCTTGCAAATTGTGTAAGGATGATCACCTCACTTACTTGTGCCCTCGTATCGATGAAGCCTCGATATTCTTGGCACAGGGCCCAGTTGTGCTAACTAACCCTTTACCTCACAATCAAAATATGAACTCGAGGACCCATGATCAGTCTGGTGGTGATCAAGATCTGTTGGAGGGTAGTGGTTGTGGTTGCATTAACATGGTACGTGCTGCGAAAGTTGTGACCCGTGCGAAGGACTATGGTTCATCACAACCCAACCCAGGAAAGGAACCTAGTCCACCAAGGTCTCCTTTGCATATTGAGAAACCTGTGGATAAACCTGAAGCTGTACCTCGTATTCCTAAGGGAGTCCTTAAGCATTCGGGGCACAATCCTAGTGCCCGAGCCGCCTTGAACTATTCAGTTTTCGAGGATTTGGGCCACACTCCTTGTGCGATGTCTGCATTGGAAGTGCTTCAGAGTTGTTCTTCACAAAGGAAGGCTTTGCTTTCTGTCCTTGGTGTGAATGATGATGGTTCTTCCTCCGTGATTAAATTTGAAACCGCAGGACTTCAGCCTTGCTTTCCTTACTATGTGTCTCTTTTGATTCACCTATAATGTCTTAACATGGCTGTCAAGCACACTGTGAATGACGAAGGAATTGCCGCTTCTGTGATGTCTTTATCGTGTTGGAAGGGTTTAGGTTCCCCTGAGTTGTATAAATCAGCGACCATGTTAACTACATTCGATGGGAGATCATTTAGGCCACACAGGATCCTTCCTTCCCTTAAGGTCCATTTGGGAGGGAAGACTGTTGCGATATAGGTCGAGGTGGTTGATGCGCCCCTAGATTACAATCTCTTGCTGGGTAGGAATTGGATGTATAGTATGCAAGCCGCAGCTTCTTCCCTATTTCACGTTGTATGCTTTCCATTCAATGGAAAGATAGTCACGATTGATCAAACGTCATTCAAGAATCCATCAGTTACCGCATCTTCTGGAGCTTTGATCCCAATCGTTGAACACTCTCAGCCAACAACTGGGAGTGTGGGTGTAGGCACGTATCCATCCCTAATGGGAAGTTTTAGTTGTTCTACACTAATCCTTATGATAGGGTATAGTTCCGGTGAGGCTTCGAAGTCTATGAGATCGGTGTATTTTCACACAAGTCATATGGAAGATCCTTGGATTCTTCCTACAATGAGTACTTTGAGTTAGCCGATCGTGACGGACGTGTCGTTTCCTGCAACTATGGTAGCTTATCAAGCTAACTTTTGAGATTGTTGTAGATCCCAGTCCTTCCTCTTCACGGACGAAGGAGGAGGACCCTTATGTGCTACCGGCATGGGCAGTGCAGTCTTCTCACGCGCATGACTTCCTTGATAGTGTTTTCCCTTCAGATGAAGCGATTATTGAGGCTATGTTGGGAGTTGAGCCACCATGGGAGGAACTCCATCATAGATATTACTTTCTTCCCGAGCTTGACCACTTGGAGCATGAGGACTTTAGGATGGTTCTTAGTGAGAGAGTTGGTAGTCCTATGGTTCCATTAATCTCTCCTGGTCCAATGGCTAATGGAAACATGGAAAACATATCTTCAATGATTCCTATAAATATCTCTCGTGATCCTGGTAGGATAGAGAATGTCTATATTGGGGCAGAATGTTCCCATGCTAAGATTCAAGAATACACCGAGCTGTTTAAAGAATTCCGTGATATCTTTGCTTGGTCTTATGATGAAATTCCAGGTATCGACCCTCGTATTTTTGAACACGAGATTAAGACTTATTCCAACACTAAGCCTGTTCGACAACGCTTGCATGCGATGAATCCTAGGAAAGCACCCGTGATTAAGGCAGAGATAGAGAAACTGTTGAAATCCGGTTTTATTTATCCCATTCCCTTGACAGAGTGGGTTTCAAACCCCGTTCCGGTGGATATGAAACAGGGAGCAATCCGCATATGTACTGATTTCCCTGATTTGAATCGTGCCTATCCTAACGACAATTTCCCCACACCATTTATTGATCAGATTTTGGATGAGTGTGTGGGTAGCGAGGTTTTTTCCTTTATGGACGGATTTTCCGGATATAATAAAATACAAATTAAACCTAAGGACCAACATAATACTGCATTTATTTGTCCTTGGGGAACTTTTGCATATCAGAAAATGCCTTTTGGCCTTAAGAACGCCAGAGCTAATTTTCAGTGGGTAATGACCTTGATCTTCCACGATCTCAAGTCGATTATCGAGGTGTTTATGGATGACCTTGCTGCTCATTCTCGTATGAGAATGCGTCATTCCTATCACTTGAGATTGGTATTCGAAAGATGTCTCCATTATTTGGTTAGGTTAAATCCTCACAAGTGCATCTTTTGTGTGAAGTCAGGTTGTTTGTTAGGATTCATTGTTTCTAAAGAGGGTATAAGAGTCGACCCTTTGAAGGTTGAGGCAATACTTCAGTTGTCTCCCCCAAAAAATATTCATCATCTTCAATGTTTGCAAAGCATGGCAAACATTTTATGGAGATTTGTTGTCAATTTTTCCAATTTGACTAGAGACTTCATGCATCTTTTGAAGAAGGACACCACCTTTTGTTGGGATGAGGAGCCCAGGAGTCCTTTGATGCACTCAAGTGAGCCCTAGCATCGGCCCCTGTGATTAGTCCCCTGGACTATAGCCATGATTTTCTACTTTATGTGGTCGTGTCCATGGAGACGATTGGTATGGTTTTGGTTCAAGAATATGAGGAGCTCCAAGAGCATGTCTTATACTATCTTATCCAGAACCTTATTGATGTGGATATTCGTTATTCTCATGTTGAGAAGCTTTCCTTAGCTACCATACATGCAGTTCAACGGTTGAGACATTATATTCTCCTTCGCCAAACTTTGGTTGCAGCCCATGTCAATCCATTTCAATTCATACTCACTCGAAGGATGATTGGGGGAAAATATAATAAATGGATTGTCATCCTGCAAGAATTCAATCTCGAATTTGTTTCGGTAAAATCAAAGAAATCGTTAATTTTTGCAGAGCTTATATCAGATTCCCCAAGCGAGGACGAGGAGTTGGTTTGTGAAGATACGTTTATCGATGAACACATCTTCTTAATATCGACTTTAGACCCATGGTATGGGGATATCACTATATATTTACAAACATTGAAGGTCCCTACTCACCTCTCACAGGATGAACGACGACGATTACATCACGTGTCTACGAATTACCTCATAGTGGATAACACTTTGTACCGCCGTGGGGTAGATTTCATTTTACGATGTTGTTTAACTCATGAAGAGGATGAGGTAGTGCTGAATGATTGCCACATAGGGGCATGTGGTGGTCATTTATCTGGGCTTTCTATAGCCCAAAAAATCGTAAGAGTGGGTTATTTCTGGCTGTCGATCTGTAAGGATTGTGTAGATGAGTTCAAGAGGTGCCGCCCTTGCTAGGTGTTTGCATGTAATATGCGCTCAAAACCTACCCTGTTACATCCCATCATCATCGTCGGTCCCTTCACTAAGTGGGGGATTGATTTTATGGATTGCAACCCAGCTTCAGCTGGGGGGCATCATCATATCATAGTGGCTGTTGATTACTTCATGAAATGGGCTGAGGCTATGCCTATAGTTAAATTCGATGGTGAGACAGCCACACACTTCGTATTCAACTAGATTATTACCCAGTTTGAAATTCTGAAAGAGCTTGTCACTGACCATGGCTCGCACTTTCAGAATCGTATGATGGGAGAGTTGGCATCAAAGTTAGGGTACAAGCAAGAGCATTCCTCCTCTTACTACCCTCAAGTGAATGGAAAAGTAGAAGCAGTGAATAAATCACTCAAATCCATTCTCCAACAAACCATCACACAGAGCAAGAATAATTGCACATCATGTTATATCCTGCTTTGTGGGAATATAGAACCACTGTTAAGACTGCCACGGGTTTCTCTCCATATCAATTTGTACATGGAGTGGAGTCGATATTGTCGGTTGAATGTGAGATTCCTTCTTTGAAGCTAGCCGTAGAACTCTTACCAGACACTTCAGCATTGGAGGAGCATTTGGTCCACCTTGAGAAACTTGATGAGCAGCGTCAAGATGCCTTGGTGGCTCTAGAAGTAAATAAACATCGCGTAAAGGTCCAGTACGATAAGTCTGTCCATCCAAGGAGGTTCAGTGAGGGAGACTTGGTCCTTTTGTGGGATCAATCGAAAGAACCCTTGGGGGCAGGAAAGTTTAACCCCATGTGGCATGGTCCTTACATCGTCAAACGTGTGTTAGAGAAGGGCGCTTATGAGTTAGTGGACTATGAGGGAACGTCCTTGGCAGAGCCTAGAAATGGGCTCTATCTCAAGAAGTACTATGCATGATTTTCAGCCAAGGCTAGTTATTGTATATTATTGTACAGTTTTGCATAGTTAGGTCTTTTTCTTATAGTGATCGGGTTTGTGATTAGTTTCTATTTCATTTGGAGAATGTCAATGGAATATTCCACCTACATAGGATTCGCGGATGGTGTGAGCCATCACACTCAACACTCAGCCTCTACTGGTTGGGTGATTTATACTCCTAAGGGTCAGGTAGTGTCTTCAAGAGGCGTATGTTTGTGGCCATCTTCAAACAATGTTGCTGAATATAGTGATGTTATTGAGCTTCTATGGGATGCCATGTCACATGGTGTTCTCTCTCTTGAGGTACGTCTTGATTCGGAGTTAGTAGTGTCACAGCTTAATGGTTTGTACCATGTTAGAGATCTGACGTTATTAAGAAGATTCTTACGTGTGAGATTATTAGAATGACAATTTGACAATATAACATACATACACATTCCAAGAATTAATAATCAAGTTGCTGACTCATATTTTAACTATGTGTTAGATTGGCATTTGTTTCATACACAATAAATTCATCGCAAACACAAATTTTTACACATGTAAATAAATAAACCAATCACCATAAAAAATTTATATAACATCCAAAATGTGGTAATACATAGTGTCATGATACAAAAATGGGGCGCTCGAGCCACCAAGATATAATACACAGTAATACAAAATGTATAACTCCCAGGTACCTAAGCTTGTGGAGGAGGAGGGGGGTTATGATCATGGAAAGTCACTGCGGCTCTAGCTAGCCATCAGAATAATCGCACCCATGCTCATGGTACACCCACCACCTGGTGCTGCATAGCCTCAGGAAAGTCCTCGACTTGTGCCATGGGAACCCTGTGTGTTAGCCTCACAAAGTTGGTATGAATGCTATGGAGCATCTGCTCCGCATCCACACCCATGATATCATCTTCTCTTCCCCTCCGTCTATGACAAGGGAAGCCTTCAGGCCGCCGTGGTCCCACATCTGCATTCAAATGGTAGATGTCACTATGTATTGTCACCCAAAAAATATATGTCTTTTGATTCCATATAATCAAAAAACACAAAAAAATTAAATAACTCAAAAATTTAAAGAGAGGGTCGAGATTCATTACATATGTCACCATATGCCGATCCTGGTGGTAACAGCATGTCCGAGTCTCCCCAGAAATCAATCCCCACGTAGGGGTAGTCATCAATGGCAACTATCTATCATCGCCACCATGAAAAGAACTCAACTGGATAGGGGTTGGACACCCTACCCCCCCCAGTCTGCGCATCGCGTCTGCCCAATGTCGTTGGGCCAGATCTTGAACCCCGTGAAGAGGAACGTCAACTCTGGGGCTCAATCCTGGAACATGCTCGAAGAAAAATGTGCTCAATATGCTGCTGAACCTGAAGTTCCACACTCTACCTGCCTTATTGAGCTTTATGTCGTCTTCCCTGACATTGCATTTTATCCATATAGCCCAAGCTTGTCTCATGTCTAGCCATGCAGAGCCATTTTATATATCCTTTGCAGCTTGATTCCCTTTTTACCAGAAGGGGATTTTCCCCCGAGTGTCGATATCCTACACATGTGTCCTTGCATTGAGCATAGGTATGTTCTACTGCTTGGAACTAGTTTGTTTGTCCCTATGACAATCATCTCCTCCTAGTCTATAACTATAAAGCAATTTTATTCTTTTTCAAGCTTTTTAAATATTTGAAAAAGTCCAAAAAAAAAAATCAAAAAACCAAAAAGCCGGACAAGGAAAGATGTTATCTTTGGCAGTTGTCGAGTTGTGTCTCCTTTGAACAGAGAACTTTATATCACATCCATTGGTTGGGTTTATACTTTGACTTTAGGAGCTGTACTCATTTATCTAATTTTATCTCCACTGACTGGTTAAGCTTCCAGTCCCCATGGAGTCTCTGTCAATGCCTCCTGTGTCGCAGAGATGTCCCAGTTTGTATATCAAGTCTATGTTTCCTTTATTCAGTCACCATTTGTTGTTATGCTCTTGTTCGAAGGAAGTTGAAACCCGAGTCGGCCATTCCTCAGTTATCTTGACTTTGCATGTCGGTCATTCCCGGTACAGTTACTGGTTCGTGCACCTTGTGATCAAGTTCTTCCACATTATACAGCTTTGATGAGTACCTCATGTTGGATGATGGGGGATGCCTTAATGCCCTCCTTCCAGCGGATTTCATCCCGTCAACTTTAGATCATTTATTCTGGGATTGGAATCTAGAGTCATTTTGAGTGCCTTGAGACTTGCAGTCATCAGTGGCAGGTTCTCTCGCCATCGACAGTCTTTGGGAATACATCAATGTCCCCTGATCGATGGATCCTCTCAAATGTTTGACCTCAACACATTTATTCACACTTGTTAGTTTGCACTCTAGTACCTTGATTCCCATTTTCATTATCGGTGGGTGATCTCGCGTCTGTTAATGGTATACATCAATGACCGGTAATCAGATGATGGACTACTATGTTCGACCTCGACACCTCTATTCACATAGTAGGACGTGTACTCGTAGCGGTTTATGTAGAAGACCTTCCATATTGGTGGCATCTCTTATATGCTACCTCCTTGATAGTGCCAGTGTTCATGAGATTTCAGCTCTCGTGACTTGATTCCAGTATATGTCAAACATTTTCAGCCATTATGGAGATCTTGATCCATTATATATCTTCATCCATTATGGAGATCATGGTCCTTTGTATATCTTCATCATGGATATTATGATCTATGTATATTGTACATGGCGATGACCACTTATGTGATATCTTGTATCATGCCTATTCATGGCCATTGTACTCTTATGTATCCGGGACTACTATATGTATTTGCAGTATGTACAGAGATGTATCATTGTACTATGCTGATTGGGTGGCTGGTCTTCCATTTGGGATCCTTCATCACTCCACTTCTGGGATGGACTTATAATGTATTTTGGCCATCGTATGACTCCTCTGACCTCACACATTAGGGGGCATTTGCTATAGCTGATTTTACCACTCCAGGTGAATCACACTTGTATGGCCTTTCCCTGTCCCTCTGCAGACTCCTTAGACCCCTTGGACCATTTTTTGTCCTTTGATGTTTCCTTGACCATCCCTAAAAACATGTGAAAATTAATACACGCGAATTTTAAACCCCTAATCACGTATATACACGGGTTTGACCCCTAAAACCGTGTGCATTGGGATGTGTGCATAATCCAAATACTTTTGGAGTTTTCCTTGACATGGATCCGACTCACTTGACTCCTGGCCTTCCCTATGCCTTGAGATCGCTTAGATTCGACCTTTCATCACCCCTTTGAAAAGCTATATAAGGAACTCTATGGTACATTGAAGGCATATGAGAGAATTGAGAGCAAAGAAACTATAGTCCATTGTTGATGGAACTTGTGCTTGAGTCTGCATCCCTTTGTTCCTTGGAGCACTTTTGTGTTCTTCCCAAGCTTTCCTTTTGCTTGTGAGCTTGCTATCAAGAGATGGAGGATTGAGGTGGTGGAGGCCCAAGTGGGCGATTCAGTTTCTCTGATTTGCAGACGTGCCGACAGAGGTTGTATCCATTGTAATCTCTAATTTTATAATAATAGAAATATCTTTTCCTGTCCAATAATGTATGTTTGAATGAATATTTTATCCATGGATGTTTTCAAATGCTTATACATTGTTGATTATATATGCTAGAATATATCTAACACCAATATATATAGTATTCTTGTATTGTTTACTTGTTGTTGACGAAGTAATCTATCAATTCAAGATGAAGCTGGAAAGCTCAACGGGGATCTACTTCAACCGTCCGGAATAAGGTACGAGGTCTGATCCTTTAGTGTTAGATATTTAATTTCTATTGCATATTGGAAAGGATTGATTTCTGGAGTCAAGTTGTCTGTTATGGTACCCCAAGCCATAGGAATTTCTCTCCGTAACACCAAGGCTATCTCAGGCTTGAGTATTGGGGCAGTACCCCTCACTTCATGGCACAGGTAAAACTACTAACTGCTTGGCCAAAACTGACATCTCTTTGGTTTTCCTCATGGATGGGAATCTAGTCAATCTGGTGGGGTCGTTTCCTACAATGAACCTCCAAAATGCATGATATAACAGAAATATTGGAGCACAAAAGAGATTTTATTGATCATGGGCCATTTCGAGGGGGAAACCTCCTTCGATCAAGCTTAATACAAAATAGCTCTTCGATGCTTTCATTAGCCTCAACACATACTTATATACTAAGTCTAATTTAAACAACTATTACTCCACAAGAATGTGGGATAATGCAACCTGTTAACTAGATGACTTAACAACTATTATTTACTCCCCATGAATGTGGGATGATACATCATACTAATGGGACGACTTACAAAGAATATGCATCCGAAAAAATATACCAACAAAATAAAGAGGGGGGTTGACACGGGTTCTTAACAGAAATTCACCAAACCAAGAAAAATTCTTAATTCATGAATGTTTTCAGGAATGGGCCAATCTTTGAGGATCTATACTTTTTCTGGGTCGACATGAATTCCTACAGAGTCAATTACATACCCCAAATACTTGATGTTGGTCATCGCAAATGAGCGTTTGTACATGTTCAGATATAGTCGATGTTGCTCAAGAGTGTCAAAAACTTGTTGAAGTTGCTTGACATGTTCTTCTCATGATCAACTAAAAATCAAGATATCGTGAAGATAGACAATGACACATTTACTAATGAAAGATCGTAGAAGGTGATCCATATATTTCATGAAGGTTGAAGGTGCATTGGTTAAGCCGAAGGGTATGACTAACCACTCAAACAATCCTTCCTCGATTTTGAAAGTTGTTTTCCATACATCAATGGACTCGATTGGAATCTGGTGGTATCCCGACTTGAGGTCAATTTTTGTAAAGAACTTAGCACCTTTCAGATTGCCGATGAGTTCATCAATCTGTGGAAGAGGATTTTCTATCCCATTTTTGTCATCATTTTGGTAGTTAAATTACACATTTAAACCTAGGTTTCGTCATCTTTTTGCATATTTTCTGTCATGCAGCTCACTATTCAGCCCCATATACGAATGAATTTAATATTTATGTAAAATTTGTTTATTATTATCATTTCACGATTTTATCGATTAAAATTGACATTATTTGGAGCGCGTTTTGATATATAAATTTATGTATGCATTTGTTTGCAGGTTATAGTCTTTGGACGAGCTAACAACAAACACGCATTTTGCTAGATATGCGCATAGCATATCATGCTTACCATTCATCTCACTAATTAGACTGTGTGACATTCATTGGCAGGTTTCCAAGCATTAAAACTTAGCGTGAGATTTTTATTGTAGACCATAGTCTTTAGCGCACCAACAATCAGAAAATGAATTCATCCTAGATATGTGTAGAGCATATCCAGCTCACTATCCATCTTAGCGTTCAGTTTGCCGAGCCAACCACGCGTTGTTGATAAGAGATTCCAAGGTGTTAAAGCAATGAAACGGTTTATTGTCCACACGTATGGGTGATAGCACGGCTCTCATTCTATAAGACTCACCAGCAGCCTCTGTTGCTCGAAACCAAACCACTAGTCCACGCTACGAAGAACCCTCACGCCACATCACACACCATGAATAACTAATGCGCGATGGAAAAGGAATAACGTTGTGTTTTGGTGTTCGATCCATTGATAGCAGTAATTGTTGACTAAATTTAGAGAGCAGTCGACCACTAAAGGGTCGACTTGCTCACCTCTGTAAACATTGTGTATATAAACGCCTCCACACAAGGAGCTAAGGAGTTGATCAATTCATTAGTGAGACAGTCAGTTTTTAAGAGAAGAACTTTGTAACTATGTCCCTTATTTTTAATAGAAGCTTGATGTTTTTCTGTTCATGATTGTGTTAATGTAAGCGTTAGCCATGCATCACCCCTGATTGCTGAGAGGGCCCCTCATCAACCAGCGGTTTCTTTTCTTGTGTAGTTTCATTACCTTTTCTTTTGTAGTTAGTTTGATTTCTAGTTTGTTTTCATTCAAATTAATGTAAACGTTTATTTCATTGTTTTCTGTAATGCATTAGTATAGTTTTATTTCTGAAGTTAAATAGCTAGTTGCGCGCATAGTTTGCTTTCAATTTACTTTCCAATCATTTCATTTCCAGTTTTATTGTTCAGTTTTATATTGACAAGTATATAAAATTGATTTCTTTAATCAATTTATAATAGATTCAATTTTGTTCATTTCCTTTTTGTTATAAGTTCATTCAAGTTTAACTCTAGTTTGTTTCTTAGTGTAATATGCATTGATTTCTTTTTATGAATTAGTTTAAAATTATTTCGCTGTCAAATTTGATCATTAAGTAGGTTTATTTACTACCTCTATGCATTGTATTTGTATGTGCACAAATTCAGCTTAAGATTAGATCATTTAGGCTATTTTCAGTTATTTTAGTTGTGCAGACTGTCATTTGGACATCCTGTTTAAACTGTCATTCAGACACCCCTTTCAAACCTGTAGTTCAGTCTGTCATCCAGTCCATTGTTTCGTTTTTAGTGTTTTTAATGTGTTTTGAACCTGTTTAAAACTTAGTTTATTTAGTTTTTAAAGTATGCTTTGAATGTAATAGTTATATGATAGTCCTATTTAACATTAAGAATAAAAGTTAGATTGTTTTAGATTATTTATTAAAGTTTTATCCTTTCACCTTGAATATGTTTTGAGTTATGTTATGTTTTGTTTCTTTTATTTGTTTCTGATTCCTTTAACTAATACTGTTGTATTGTCTTGTAATCATGCCTTTGGATTGATTTATCCGTTTGCATGCAAAACTTAGTATTAGATGTTTTATCCTTAGGAAATTATACTAGTACCTTGTAGATTGTCCATAGCAGTAGTAACTGTTCCTTTTTCACTGTGTGATTACCGAAAGACACTTGTAGGATAAAATTCAAAGTTTTCTTTATTAAGTTTTCTACTTGCTTCTCTTATTAATTTTTCTACTTGTTTCTCTTATTAAGTTTTCTACTCACTTATAAGTTAGGTCTTCCTTGCATCCTATTCTTTCACTTGAGAAGTTAGTTGTTGATAGTATCATTTTTCAGTCTGAAGTTATTTGCTTATAAAATAAATTATCAATCTAATTATTGTTGCTATGTTTCCAATATAAGCTTTCTTCGCATAATTAGTTCTTGAAACTATTCAATAAAACTTACTAGAAAGAGTAGTTTTTCTTGTATAGAAGTAGTATTGTATATATATTTATTCTTTAGTAATTTTTTATAGAGTAGAGTAGTGTATTTTTGATACTCTGATCTAGTATTCTGTTTCGGTTCAATTACCTCAATAATTGAATTCTTAGGAGTTTGACTCCGTTTTTAATTTTGAAATATCTTTCGATCTTTTGTTTCTTAAAATATTTATACGACACCATAGAAATCCCTCTACCTTCACATATATTTTGTGTCAACTCTAAGCCTACCAACCCCGGTCGATAATTAAATATTAGGTGAATTAATCAAGACGATATAACACCCAACATTTTGGCTCCATTTCCAGGGAGTTATTCTGTAAGGTAGAATACATAGAATTCTTTATGAAAGTTTAGTAATAGGTTGGTGGAGGGGTAGCGGTAAGACGAGAGGTAAGAACCCATGCATCTGTTATAACAGGAACCCCTAAATCCAACAATAGTAGTAGCATAGGTTTTTCTTTAGTTTAAGTTTTTCATGAGCATACTTAGAGATACTAAAGGTAGATTTGTTAAGACAAAAAAAATTATTGAAATTCCTACTAACTTTTACAAGGGACATAATACCCCAACCACTAACTCAGTAGAAAGGTATCGAAAGACACCTATCGGAAGTAGTTCTACCCAGAAACCTAAAGAGACTCTCACAGGAGATCTTACCAGGGAAGCCATAGAAGGAGAAGGATCCTTGGAAGAAGTTCCTGAGAACCTCATTCCTGAGGAAGTTTAAGAGGATCAGCCACTAGGAACCTCTAATCCTCCACTAGTCTTGAATCCAAATAAAACAACTTTTTCACTAGTAGGAGATCCAAATTTCATTGACTTTGTTGATCCTGACCATGTAAAAGCTCTCTTTGGAAACCTCGTAGATCTAGTTATGTCACAAATTGAAACATCCATAGTAGAATCTACTTTCCCTCTAGGATTCAATAAAAATACAGTTGATCAGAGGAATATATCTCTTGAAAAAGAACGTTAGGATGCCCCATTATCACCTAGAAAGGAGCCTCCTAGGTATATTTACGTTAAAAACTGAGCCTATATGGAGAGACGGGGAGAGAACAAAGATCATGATGAAGTTAGAAATGATAAAGGAGAAGGGGAAAATTGAAATGAGGCTACCTTCGGGTTTCCTGTTTTAGACAGTATACATGATGTAACTATGAAAAACATCCCTCCTTCCTCCTTACTTACTTTCTATGGAAAACATAATGAGGACCTGGACACATTTCTGTTCAAGTTTGATATCCTTAGTAGGAGCTATAATTATCTACAAGATGCTCACAAACTAAAACTCTTTCCTGCTACACTAAAATATTCTTCCTTGATATGGTTCATGGGATTAGGTGAATCCACTATCAGGACTTGGGATGATATGAAAACCTCATTTTTATGAAAATATCAATATTATTGTAAACCTAAGGACTCTTGACATGATATATTCAAGATACAACTGTCAACAATTTGAAGATGAAATCCTATAGGATTATCTTGAAAGGTTTGTTTATACATTACATAAATCAAAATATAGTGACCTCTGAGAAGATGCAGTACGTACACTTTTCCTTAAATGGATCTCCAAGGACTTGATAGAAAGTATTAATCTCATGGAAGCTAGCGATATTTCTCATAACACCTTTTCACAAATCGGTGATATGTGTACAAATTATTCTAGAAGTAGGGGGGAAGTTGGGAAAAACTTTCAGGAGCCTTATAGTAGAAATGTAAGAGGAAACATTCCCAGTTCAGGTGGAGTTACAAGGATAGAGTTAGGAAACCTAGTAGAGAATTTCAAGACTGATATCTTAGGAGCAATGGGTTCTCAACTAGATGATTTACAAGACAAGAAAAGGCAGGATTAAGAACAAGCAGCAATGAGAATTTTTTGTCCAATATGTAGGAACAAACATCCCCGAAGGGAATTTCCATTAAACAACATCTCCATATGTCACATCTGTATGGAGGAACGTCCAACAAATAATTTCCCATCGTTACCTGGGTTGCAAGCCATATATAAGAGTGGGGATGTAGGTGAAACATCTAGGAGGCCTCCTTGGCAACCTAGAGACCAACCAGCATACCATAATTTTCCACCACAACCCCCACTCTATTATCCTCCATGCCAACCACCTCAACAATGGAACACCTCAAGTTGGCAGAATTAGCCACCTCAGTACCCTCCTCCTCAATTTCCGCAGCAGCAATATTGGTCACAAGGGGGGGGAGGAAAACCATACCCTCAGTCACAACCTATCTCTGTGCCTAATTATCCTTATCCTCAACACCAAACAAATTTCCACCAAATTTCTCCTGGATTTATGCCTCTAGTTCCTCTCATCACACAACAACCTCATCACTTCCAGAATACAAACCCTCCTCGACCGACATTATTTCCTGCATAACCGATAACTAACCCAAATAATAAACCAACTCAAGCTCTTAACAGCATTGAGTTGCAAACTCTTCCATCATACCTTATTTCGACTATACCTGTACATGAGATTCGATTACGATCTGGAAGAGTTGTGAATGATAAACCCAAGTCATCAGTCATCATTCATGAGGAAAATGAAGAAGAAGAGGATTTAAATGAACCCATGAATGATTCCATTTTGGAGGATGAGAACATTCTGAATATTCCAGTACACACCCATCGTCGGCAAGAACCCATTTAGGAGCAAAGAGTTCCTCCATTTCCAGAAAGACTAGTAATAGAAAAACCTGTAGTTCATCCCGAGTATAACATTTTGAATGAATTAAAGAATATCTGTGTCAAAATTCCTCTATTATAAGATATCAAGGACATACCAATCTACAGCAAGGTAATAAAGGAACTATGCATTAAACACCCAGGGAAGAAGCAAAAGGACCCTCTCACAATTCATGTTATAGCAGAGATATCTGAATGTATGACAGATCAATCCCGGATTACAAAATACACAAATCTAGGAGCCCCAGTAGTGACTATAATTGTAAACAATACCACCATAGAAAATACATTAATCAATTTAGGATCCGCCATCAACATGATGACCACTGCATTTTTAGAAGTTTTACAGTTGAGACAATTTCTTCGAACTACCCCTTCCATCCTAGAACAAGCAGACTGTACTACGGTAAAACCTGTTGGAGTCTTGGATGACATTATTGTATCAGTAGCCTCATGGGAATACCCTGTCGACTTTATGGCCATAGAATCAAAGTATCCTTTTAAAGGGAATCCTATTATCTTGGGAATACCATGGCTAGCTACTGCAAATGATTTTATAGGATGTAGGGATGGAGAGATGACTATTTCCAATGGGTTATCTACATAGAGACTTATTTTATATCCCCCAGCACAACCAATAAGTGAAAAATCATGGTGGTTAAATTGTTCTTTTGGGGACGAGGACTTTTATGACCTCTCCCTCCCTCATGATTTCTCCTGGGCACTTTAGCAGCAAACCACTGAGAATATATTAAACCAGTTTGTTTCTTCAACAACTTGTATAGATTTTCCTCAGTCTTTTGCTCAATTGGATTAGGTTTTTGGAGACGAGTTCCAAGATAATATGTCTCTCTCAATGTTTACGGAGACACCTTGTATCTTCAGAATTGAATAGGACATAGAACCCTATACCATACCTTGTGAAGTTGGCCCTGAAAAATTTCTACATATAAACGCAGGGTTAAGTGAAAACCAACAAGCATATCTACTTGAGGTTCTTAAAAAAAAAGATGGAGCATTTGCATGGGAATAAATTGATATGAAGGGTATACACCCTGAAACTTGTATTCACCATATTTATATGGATCCAAACATTTCACTTGTAAGGCAGCCTCGGAGGAGGACGAATCCTGCTTTAAAGGATATAGTAAAAGAAGAATTACAAATACTCCTCAATGTTGGTTTCATCTATCCTATCTCCGATAGTAAATGGGTGTCTTCTCTAGTGGTAGTCCCAAATAAAGTCATATGGAAATGGCACATTTGTGTTGATTTTAGAGAGCTAAACAAAGCCACAGTTAAAGATTACTTTCCTTTACCTTTTATTGATCAAGTGTTAGATACCCTGTCAGGTAAACAATATTTTTCTTTTCTTGACGGATATAGTGGGTACAACCAGATTTTAATAGCACCTGAAGATCAAGACAAGACCACTTTTACATGCCCTTGGGGAACATATGCTTATATATTTTTTCCATTTGGCTTATGTAATGCACCTGGCACTTTTCAGCAAGCAGTCTTAGGAATTTTTTCTAATCTTATACATAACTCTGTGAAGGTATACATGGATGATTTTACAGCCTATGGTAATAGATTTTAAGAGGCTCTTGACTACCTCGAGAAGGTCTTGATCTGATGTCAAGAAACAAATTTATCCCTTAGTCATGAAAAATGTAAAATTTTACTGACAGAAGGTATAGTTTTAGGACACCATGTTTCCTCCCAAGGAATTAAGGTAGATCCTGCTAAGATCAAAGTAATTGTTTGCCTTCCCTCTCCAAAAAATCAAAAAGAGGTAAGAATATTTCTTGGTCATGCAGGCTATTACCGCCTCTTTATTGAAAATTTTACTAAAATAGCTACACCAATGTTTAAATTGCTTACAAAGGATGTAGAATTCCAGTAGACAGAATCTTTTCAAAATGCTTTTGAAATTTTAAAAGCTATACTTTCGGTGGCACCAATACTCAGGGGTCCCAATTGATCCCTTCCTTTTCATATATCCACTAATGCCTCTGATACGACCATAGGAGGAGTCCTGGGCCAAAACAAGGGAAAATAACCTTATGCCATTTATTTTATTAGCAAGAATTTGACTCCTGCCGAACTAAATTACATTGTTACTGAAAAAGAATTTTTGGCAGTAGTTTATTCTATTAATAAATTTCACCATTACATTACAAGTTACAAATTTTTTGTGCATACCGATCACTCTGCCATAATATTTTTAATGAATAAACCAATTACCAATGGTAGAGTGACCCAGTGGCTTCTTCTATTGCAAGAGTTTAACATCGTCGTCATTGAACCACCTGGTAAAGAAAATCTAGTAGCATATTTCCTCTCCTGCATTCAACATGATGATGGTGCTAAACCTGTCGACAACACATTTCCTGATGAAAATTTGTTTTCTATTTCTGTTCAAACTCCTTGGTTTGCATACATTGCCAATTATTTAGCAGCTGGGAAATTACCAAACCATTTGTCCCCACACGAGAAACATTGTATTATAGTTCAGAGTTCTAATCATTCTTGGGTTGATAATGACCACTTCCGCATTGGTCCAGATCTTATTATTTGACGATGTGTGTGGGAGGATGAAATGACTGACATCCTCCATGCATGCCATGATGGACCATGTGGAGGACATTTTTCTGATAGGTGGACATCATACAAAGTGCTGCGCTCTGGTTGTTACTGGCCAAGCATTTTCAAGGATGCTGCCAAGTATGTTAAAGGATGTGATAGTTTCCAAATAATGGGTAGACCTATGTCATCTAATCAGATGCACTTACAACCTTAGGTCATGATTGAGATTTTTTAGAAATGGGCTCTTGATTTTGTAGGACCAATTTCTCCCATGTCTTGTAGAAATAAGTATATCCTGGTTTGCATGGACTATGTCACCAAATGGGTAGAAGATAAAGCTTTGTTTAGGGCTACAGAGAAATCAGTGCTAGAATTCATATATGAAGAAATATTCACCTGGTTTGGTGTACCTAGAGAAATTGCCACAGACCAAGGTTCCCAATTTACTTCTAAATTAATGAAAGAACTTACTACGAAGTATGGAATTCGACATTTCAAGTATTCACCTTATCACCTTCAGGCTAATGGCCAGGTAGAATCAACCAATAAAGTATTAGAATCCATTTTAACCAAAACCATTCACTTACATCATAAGGATTGGGTAGATAGACTCTCTGAGGCCTTATGGGCCTATAGGATAACATGGAGAAACACTATCGAACATACCCCCTATGAGTTAGTGTATGGAAAAAAAGTCCTTTTATTTATTGAATTTCAAGTTAAGACCTTTCGTATGGCAGCACAATTAGGCATGGATTTGGATGAAGCACATAAACAACGAGTGTTACAGATTAATGAGTTAGATGAGATTAGACAAGATGCACTCCAAAGAACCATGCTAATACAGAATCAATGAAAGAAATGGCATGATAAGTTTATTAAGCAACAACAATTTAATACTGGAGAGTGGGCACTACTATTCGACTCACGGTTTAAAATTTTTAAAGGAAAGTTAACCACCCATTGGATGGGCTCATAAGAAGTAGTTACAACTTTTGACAATGGGTCAGTAGAAGTTAATACAATTGATGGTTCACAAATTTCCTTTGTGGCAAATGTACACAGACTTAGACTTTATCACCAACCAACATCTAAACACGATTTCATACAGAATGTTTTGCAGCAGAAGGAAATGGAATTGGTTGAAGGGCAAGTTATTCCTCCTCCTCTTGATCCTTAAAAAAGGTATTTTGGGTTATCATCACTTGTATATATGTAAATATGTGTTTGTTTATTTGAATAAATAAGATTCATTTCTGACAAATTGCTTACAAGGGACTCTTTTCCTTTCTATAATGTTTATATGTTTTCATGAATAAATTGAATAATATAACAAGTGGTTTTGAAGTTTGATTACAAGTACTTTATCTCTATAAGAAGCTCATAGAGTATTATTTGGAAAAAGGGAAGTATGCTAAAACACTCATGAGGTATCTTAACCTTTCTTGGGGTACTTTTGAAATTTGCAGCTTATAGTGATAATACAAAAAACAATTCTCCATATATCATTCTTAACCATCTCTTCTATGATTCATATGGTTTTTGGTATTTTGATTCAGACATGTATATTTATGATTTTCTCTTTTGAACAGTTGCTTGACAGACCTACTTTCATTATCATATTTTTCATAATCTCATCTTACACCTATGGATTACTAGTTCATCCTATACTTGTTATCAAAACTTGTCTCTCAAGTATTTTGGTGATAACTTGAGAGTAAGTGGAATTTTTTCCTGTGGGGAACATTACTTATCTTTTATGAAGAAGAAGGACTATAAGGACAAAGAACAACTATAAGTTATTCTCTTTTGACATGATCTATGGTTAAGGCCATTATGAAAAGTTACTTATGAGTTTACTTTACAACATTGAATTATGTGTTTAGTGGGACTTAACATGCTCTAGTACCAATCAGATTCCATATATTTAATATCATTATAAAAGGGAAACCCACCGGGGTACTGAACAAGCCTACTAGTAGCGGGTCAATGCTAAGTAATAACTTAAAACAAGGAAGCTCGATAAATGCAAGTAAGCCCGTCGGGGTACCGAACAGGCTCGCTGGCAGCGGGACTATGCTTGCATGGTACAAAGGTAAACCCACTTGGGTACTGAGTAGGCCTGCTGGCATCGGGGCAATATCGGCTAAAAGAGATATGGTTAATGCACCACTATGCACATGGTTTGTAGAACAATGATAATATAAAGATTTTTTTTCAGAATTTATGAATAAACATGTTAAGGCCAATTGTTTATAATGTCATTTGAGAATGGTTGTAAGTTGGGCTTGGGCCTGACCATCTAATTCAATAAATTTCTAGGATGTCATTATCCTAGAAATGGGACCCATGGCTATAAATCTCACACACTTTGGGGTAAACTCAAAAATTTTGTGAAGACAAGATATCTTTAAAATGAGACATGGATGACTAGTTTTTCCTATGGCATTCTTTTGGTTATAGTATCATCATTCAAGTGGTCTTTCTAAGCATTGTTATTTTTTTTTTAATGAATATACATATCTGAATCATTTCCATTTACTAGTTAGTTTTTCTTTTTCTTACAAAATAATAACAGCATGGTAGAAATATTTATTTCATTATCTGGAACAATCAATTTTTCTTTCTTGTATGGCTTGAGGACATGCCATATCTTTGGTTTGGGGGAGGATTAGGAAATATTAGACTGTTTTTATTTTCATTATTTATGACAGATCTATTTATCTCTAACAAATGATAAGTATTTTCAGGATAATGTAAGCAGTGGAACTTGGTTATAGCATGAAGCATATTTTCACAGAAAAATCAATATGGGGGACTGTATGAAGGATCGAATGATGGTCCAAATGAAATACCAAATGACGATCTACATACAACACTGTGATATTATAGTACTTATGATTAAAATTTGCTAACCAAATTTTTTTTTTGGCAAATAGTTTTTACCTCCATGTGGACGCGATTTGACCTTAGAAGCTTTTTAGTCATCATTTCACTATTAGGAACCCTATCGTCCTACCCAATCATGCATGTAAAATATTAAATGACTGATCTTCTTGTTAATCAAGGTTATTATAATTGTAAATGGGACTTATTCCTTCGTGTCATACGTTCAACCTGTCCAAAGTTTTACTTTGGACATGGTTGAACTAATTACAAACCTTATGAACTCACTCATTAATGCATATGCTCGTTGATGGCACATGTTTCAAGGTTCGCTATGATAGCGTGATCTCTTAAAGCATGCCGAACTTCTTTCTATTCCATCGTTTTCATCACGATCATTTTTGTAGAGCTGTTTCAGCCACTTTCTTCTTATACCCTCTACAGAAATAATGTATCATAACTTTTGAACAATGCCGAATTGTTTCAAAACTGAGAGCTATCAAGTTAAGACTATCAAAGAACTAAAGAAAGTCATTAAATATTCATGAAACATGAAATACATGCTATTTTAAAAGCACAATCCAAAAGACTGAAGTTTAAATCACCTCCTACATCTTCCAAGCCGAAGGCAACTGCTAGCACAGCTCCGCCTTCTTCCTAAGTTATCTTTCTTTTTGCTCAGTGGGACCTGGGATTTCTCTGATTTGGGGGAATGTTGGTCCCAGTTTTGTCATCATTTTTGGTAGTTAAATTATGCATTTAAACATATGTTTTGTCATCTTTTTGCATATTTTCTGTCATGCAGCTCACTACTCAGCCCTAAGTACGAATGAATTTAAGATTTATGTAAAATATTTTTATTATTATCATTTCATGATTTTATAGATTAAAATTGACATTATTTGGAGCGCATTTTGATATATTAATTTATGTATGCATTTGTTTGTAGGTTATAGTCTTTGGACAAGCTAATAACAAACACACATTCTTCTAGATATGCACATAGCATGTCCATCTTACCATCCATCTCACTAATTAGACTGCGTGACATTCGTTGGCAGGTTTCCAGGCATTAAAATGTTAGCATTAGATTATTATTGTGTACCATAGTCTTTAACACACCAACAAATAGAAAACACATTCATCCTAGATATGCGTAGAGTATATCCAACTCACTGTCCAACTCACCGTTCAGTTCGCCAAGCCAATCGTGCGTTGGTGATAAGAGATTCCTAGGTGCTAAAGCATGGAAACTATATATTGTCCATGCATATGGGTGATAGCATGGATCTCATTCTAGAAGACTCGCCAGCACCCTCCTTTTCTCAACACCACACCACCAGTCCACGATACGAAGAACCCTCATGCCACAACACGCACCATGAAGAACTAACACACGATGGAAAAGGAAGAATGATGTGTGTTGGCATTGGATCAATTGATAGCAGTAATGTTTGGCTAAATTTAGAGAGCAGAGGACCACTAAAGAGTCGACTTGCTCACCTCTGTAAACATTGTGTATATAAATGCCTCCACGCAAGGAGCTAAGGATTTGATCAATTCATTAGCGAGTCAGTCAGTTTTTAAGAGAAGAACTTTGTAACTATGTTCCTTATTTTTAAGAGAAGAACTTTGTAACTATGTGTACAAATTCAGCTGAAGATTAGATCATTTAGGTTATTTTCTATTATTTTAGTTATGCAGACTGTCATTCGGACACCCTGTTTAAACTGTTATTCAGACACACCTTTCAGACCTACAGTTCAGTCTTTGATCCACTTAATCGTTTCATTTTTAGTGTTTTTAATGTGTTTTAAACCTGTTTAAAGCTTTGTTTCTTTAGTTTTTAAAGTAAGCTTTGACTGTAATAGTTAGATGATAGTCCTATTTAACATTAAGACTAAAAGTTAGATTGTTTTATATTATTTATTAACCTTTTATCCTTTCACCTTGAACATGTTTTGAGTTATGTTATGTTTTGTTTCTTTTGTTTGTTTCCGATTCCTTTAACTAATACTGTTGTACTATTTTGTAATCATGCCTTTGGATTGATTTATCTGTTTGCATGTAAAACTTAGTATTAGATGTGTTATCCTTAGGAAAGTATACTAATACCTTGTAGATTGTCCATAGCAGTCCGAATTGTTCATTTTTCACTATGTGATTACCGAAAGAGACTTGTAGGATAAAATTCAAAGTTTTCTACTTGCATCTCTTATTAAGTTTTCTACTTGTTTCTCTTATTAAGTTTTCTACTTGCTTCTCTTATTAAGTTTTCTTTATTAAGTTTCTCTTATTAATTTTTCTACTCACTTATAAGTTAGGTCTTCCTTGCATCCTAGTCTTTCACTTGAGAATTTAGTTGTTGATAGTATCCTTTTTCAAACTGAAGTTATTTGCTTATAAAATAAATTATCAATCTAATTATTGTTGTTATGTTTCCAATATAAGCTTTCTTCGCATAATTAGTTCTTGAAACTATTCAATAAACCTTACTAGAAAGAGTAGATTTTCTTGTATAGAAGTAGTATTGTATATATATTTATTCTTTAGTAATTGTTTATAGAGTAGAGTAGTGTATTTTTTATACTCTGATCTAGTATTTTGTTCCGGTTCAATTACCTTAATAGTTGAATTCTTAGGAGTTTGACTCGGTTTTTCATTTTGAAAGATCTTTCGATATTTTGTTTGTTAAAATATTTCCATGACACCATAGGAATCCCTCTACCTTCACATATATTTTGTGACTCTTAGGAGAATCTCGTTGAACTGAGGGAACATTTCGGTTCGCTGGCGAGCCAAGGATGTTTCTAACAGTTGCTCTGTCTCGTTAGTTGCATGTCTATTGTCTTCTTCTTCGGCTATCTTTTTTGAAGTCGAAGGAAGTGTGTTCTTGTGTTGTTGGGCTTGCGAGCGTGTTTGAACAGGTATAAGTTAGATAACTTTGATGGAAGTGCTTATGTAACTTAAGTTCTGGACAAGATGTTGCTCTGATACCAATGATCCAGGTTGTTCCCAGGTACATGTTGGGGACAACAGTAGACTGAATGAGTCGAGTTCTGTTGTGGTGGAAGCATATAAAAAGGGACAACAAAGTAGGAAACACATTAAGTCGACAAGAAATATACACACAGACAATATGTAAGAATTCGGACCAATTTATTACTTCTGCTCCATGAAAGATGGAGGAATTAGATGATGATCAGAAGGATGTCTATATTAGATAATGTACATGCTTATATAGAGGATTTTGAGACGTTTGGGTAACTACCTGCTATGCTACATTCAGTTACAAGAAGTTATAACGGTCAGAAGTTCAACCGTCGCAGAGCATGTTGATATGTTGTATTCGTGTAACACCCTGGTTTTGACCCCATGGTATTAAATTGCATATGATGTAATTATTGTACTAAAATGTGGTGTGGAGCTCAAGGCAAAGGCCCCACCATGGATTCGGTGTTGTATGTTTCGGAAATTAAAATCGATGTCGATGGTTTATGTGCTATCCAGGCACATTATGTTTGAGACATCATGTAAAATGAAAATTAATAAAAATACCACAACTAGCTATGCGCCGCAACGTTAAAGAGACAGGGGCATGATTTCACAAGGAATAGGGAGGGGGGAATATTCAAACCTTTGAGCCAATGGGGAAAACCAATGTCTAAGGGAAAATGCATAAGTTGTCAACTACCCATTTTCTCCTTTTGTTCCCAGTCATATAAATTTGGTGAAGGAAGTTATTTCCTTGGGATGGGAAAGGTATGGAGGTCAAATTTGAATTTGAGAAGTCACCCATTTTTGGAAAATGTGTTTTTTGCTTCTTGGGAAAGTAAATGCTTGGGAATTCATTCCCAAGCCGTTATGCACCCATGTCTTTCATTTCCTCACCATTCTCATGGACATGGATGCTTCCTCACGCAGCTAGAGATAGTTGGGGCTTTCTCTCTCATGATTTGTTGTCGTTTCTTCATTTTCTCTATGCTCAGAATTCATTTTTTGTGTTGCTGGGAGAATGGGAAGAAATGGGCCATGATTTTGGGGTTTGAGGAGGTCATTTTTCCTGTATGAGCAAGCTGAGAGCTTCCCTCACATTTTTCTTCATTTTCCCTAATTTCTCTAAGCTGGGAAACCCATTTTCGTGTGGTTCAATGAATGGAAAAAATAGACACATGATTTGGGTGTGCATGGAGGTCATTTCAGCTCCTACGATGCCCATAAACATTTGGTGAAAACGTATTTATCCCACATGGTGGTTTCCCCCATTTTACTGGGCCATTTTTGGTTGCGAATTTTGTTTTTGGTCATGCTTAGCGGATGGGAGAATAGATCCACGATCTCAGAGTTTGATGAGGCCGTTTTACCTTTGAGAAGCACAAGAATGTTTCCTGGAATCGTGTTTGCTCATGTAGGGTTGTTTTCCCCTCAACCATTTCATTTTGGTTGCCCATAAACGTTATGTTCATATCCAACAATTGTGTGTGTTTGTGTTTGATTAATTGGTTGAATGTGTGTTTGATGCAAAGTGTGGCTTGGCTAAGTAGGTCCAAGGAACCTCTATGTTGTTGGGTTGTTTCCTTAGCAGCCTGTGAAACCTAATTCCTTATTGTCTTGGGTGGATAGTCTATGAAACCCAATGGTGTGTTGGATTGACTGTGGATGTATGGTATTTTCGTGTGTAAACCTGGTGTTCCCTAGTGCCTTGTGGACTCATGCCTAGGTAGGGCATGGCAGTGATGTTAAAAGATTGATGAGCACATTGGCCTATGGTTGGGTGGAACGTTGCAGCGACGTAGCTAGTTGCAGGCCAAATTCTGTTCAAGATAAGTATTCTTGTGCTTAATCTCTACAAAAAAAAAATTATGAATTAATATGAACATGTTGAATGCTTGAATGAATGAATGAATGTGTTTTTCTTCCGCTTTGTATTTACATGAATAATGCATCGATGTATGTTTTAATTCAATGCATTTTTATTATCTTGTCGATGGGGCTAGATTTCCCATTTGATAATAGCATATGCCTAGTTGCGTCCTCTCCATTGTCGGGATGAGGGGTGGGGATGTGGCAATTCGAGATAGACTTGTCGAGGGAGAACCTATTGAATGTGAACTTGTTGAGAGAAAACCTGTCGAAGGTGAACCTGTCGGTTGCTGGTTGGATCAAGTGGTGAGATAAACCCACATGTTTAGGCTATGATATAGTTACATTATTAAGGTCCCAAGGATCCCAAGATGTCCTAGACAACAAGAGGATAATTAAGTGACATCAATTTTCTTATGATTTAACTGTGAATTCTAATATTCTCTAACTTGTGGTTAAGTGTTCTTTTGACAGGATGCATAGCTTTGCCAGAATGGTTTTTCGATAACACAACTATATGAATAAAAATAACATAGTATGCATCAGTATAGGGTGTCAACCCTATTTATATCAAAATGGGTGGAGGTATTTCTCATATTTATCATCTAAAACCTGGATTTGTGGGAGGGATGTGTGGAGACACACTACCCAATATCTGTGATGATGACTACCAGTTTCTTGATGGGGAGGCTTGATCTATATAATCGACACTTCGACTTATGGGTTCTATATGGGGTTAGGTCAACATAGTTCACGCTCCAACATATTTCAACAGAGGAAATGATAGGATGTGGAAGTAGATTAGCAAATAATGATGGTTTGATATAAGTTAGAATATTTTCGTGAGTTAGTTATAACAAATTGGTTACTTTTGTGTGATATAAATCTTTCTTTAATCATGTTTGATAATATGAGTATGTTGTTTCGTTAGTATTAAATGATTGTAAACCAGTTAGTGTTATTATTAGATGTTGTGATTATTATTTGTCAGCTTGCATATTGAGATGAGCGCACACAAAAACTATGCTTTAGAGGTAGTGTTTGTCTATAATTAGTACACTGATAGGTATGTATACACTGGCTATGTATACCTACATTGTGCATGTACACTAGTATACTTAATTGATATATTAATTTCTAAAAGAATGGTTAATGATTGTATGGAGTATATTGAATAAATATTGAGTAGAATTAGATACCCTTCTTGACTTTTATTATTGGTTGGTATGCTGAGTTAAAATAGGTATGGCGCGATACCATACATTGTGAGGGAAAATGTCAAATTCATTTATAAGCTAGCATGAAAATAAATACTTTCCATTTTATATTTGTTGTTACTCAATTCATTATTTTATTGGTTTGATGACTTAAATAGGTATGGTGGACTAACATAAATTTTGGGGGGAAATGTAAAACTCATTTATAAGTTTTTTTTTTGTAAGTAAGAAGTTTTTTTTATTTATATCGAAAAGAGAAGATTACAAACTGAAAACATAGGCAGATTCCTGTTGAGAAAATCACTACCTATCCCTTTGTCCAAAAAATGACTTTGACATACTATCTAGACCAAACAACCTATTACATAGTAAACCTCTTCCATACTAGGTAATAGTACATGTTCGCTCTTGACCGTGTAACACAAATCATTGCTATCAACTTAAGGGAACTAGACCAAATTAACAAAGAAAGACTACTTGATCCAACAACTAATTCTTGGGGAAGATATTGGACTTTAAAACCCATAACAACATAACACTTGAATGAAAAACATGACACATACCACTATAACAAAATGTACGAGAGGTCAACGATGTTCCCCTGGCGAGAGCTTCCATTTGCAATTAGCTGGATCACCACAGGTGGTGGGGTTGAAGGAGCCTACAATCCAAGACCCTGCAACACAATGTCCACTTTTTTATTCAACTTCTTTGATTTAGTGACCATGTCTATCCACCATTGTGACAGCTTCTCCTTAGCTTCACCCACCTCCTTCCTCTCCCATGTCAAGCGATCAATGAGATTTTTCACCACCCAAAAGAGTTCCACGATCATTTTGTATAGGTTGAGTCTTCCGCATTGTGGCCGGGATCCATAATCCATTCCTTTGCCTTACGAAATTTCTCATTGAGCGTGTCCCTATCCAGATCCACCCACAATTTCTTCTTTGTATCATCTATCTCCTGTTGGACCTCCTTGGGGAGCTCCAGTTCAAACATTCTGGCTTCCCACATGGCTTTATTCGTAGCCCAGGGTGCCCTCCCGATATCTTCCCCATGGACTAACACCCACTACCCCTTCCCTTTATGACCTTCCATGTATCCATCTGCACTCCTTCACTGAGATTCTAACAACAATCACAGCCCCCGCATCCCTCTGACCCAAATAACAACAGAAACAAGGCACATACAGCCTTTGTGATTTTTTCCGCCACCATGCGTCTCCCTAACTAGCATATTCCTTTTTTGGAACATGATTAAATTAGTACATACCATGATTCCTTGTGCCTGGTCCGTAGTATAGAGAAAATATATCGCACACAAGCGCTTGTATTTTCCATTTCTTCCATTCATTTCTACACATTTTATCGTCATTCAAAAAGATGGTTTCCTGATCATGAGTCTTAGTGAAGTTAAATCAAGCATGCCAATCTCTTGAAATCAACTCCCAACTATCTTTCATTCCACTTGTTCGATTATTGATACGAGCCTGCCCAATGTCCTTCCCTCCTAGTTTCATTACTACTCCACATGTCCTAGTGCATGAGATTCATATAGTTGTCCCTAGTAGCCACATCTATCATCTCGCTCCAGTCCTTAGCTTTAACTTCTCTGTGGGTTTTCATCTCGAGGTTCACCAGCGTATCAAACACCTTATTCCCCAATCTTATTCTTACAGCTGATTTTACCACACATGGTGGATCACACCTTTATGGCCTTCCTTGTCCCTCTGCAGACTCTTTAGACCCCATGGACCATTTTTGTACCTTTGATGTTTCCAAGATCATCCCTAAAAACATTAATTATTTTTCATATGTGACTTTTAAACCTATTCTCACGTATAGACGTAGATATGACCCTCAAACCCGCGTACATCGGGATGTGTGCAAAAGACCAAATAGTTTTGGAGTTTTCCTTGATGTGGATCCGAGTCACTTGTCTCTTGGCCTTCCATATGCCATGATATTGCTCGGATTTGACCTTCCATTACCCCATTGAACCACTATATAAGGAACCCTTTGGATACATTGAAAGGGGAGGAATTGAAGAGCAAGAAAACTATAGTCCATTGTTGTCGGAGCTTATACTTGATTCTGTGTTACGGAGAGAAATTCCTATGGCTTGGGGTACCACAACAGACAGCTTGACTCCAGAAATCAATCTTTCCCAATATGTAATAGAAATTAAATATCTAACACTAAAGGATCAAACCTCGTACCTTATTCCGGACGGTTGAAGTAGATCCCCGTTGAGCTTTCCAACTTCAACTTGAATTGATATATTACTTCCTCAACAACAAGTAAACAATACAAGCATACTATATATCATTGTGTTAGATCTATTCTAGCATATATAATCAATAATGTAAAAGCATTTGACATATTCCCATGGATTAAATATTCATTCAAATACACATCATTGGACAGGAAAAGATATTTCTATTAATATAAATCAGAGATTACAAGATAGATACAACCTCTGACGGCACGTCTGCGAACTGGAGAAACTGAATCCCCCACTTGGGACTCCACCACTTCAATCCTTCATCTCTTGATAGCAAGCTCATAAGCAAAAGGAAAGCTTGGGAAGAACACAAAAGTGCTCCAAGGGACAAAGAGATGCAGACTCAAGCATAAGTTCCAGCAACAATGGACTATAGTTTCTTTGCTCTCAATTCTCTCTTATGCTTTCAATGTACCAAGGGGTTCCTTATATAGCTTACAAAGGGATAATGAAAGGTCGAATCCATGCGATCTCAAGGCATATGGAATGCCAGGAGTCAAATGAGTCAGATCCATGTCAAGGAAAACTCCAAAAGGATTTGGATTATGCACACATCCCGATGTACGCCGTTATAGGGGTCAAACCCACGTATGTACGTGATTATAGGGTTAAAAGCCGCGTATATCATTTTTCATATGTTTGTAGGGATGATCAAGGAAACATCAAAAGACAAAAAGTGGTCCATAGGGGCTAATGAGTCTACAACGGGATAGGGGAAGGCCATACAAAGTGTGATTCACCTAGAGTGGTGAAATCCGCTATAACAGATGCCCCCTAATGTATGAGATCAGAGGGGTTATACGATGGCCGAAATAAATTATAAGTCCATCCCAGAAGTGGAATGATGAAGGATCCCAAATGGAAGACCAGCCACCCAATCAAAATAGTACAATAATACAACTCTGCATATAACTTTAGGTACATATAGCAGTCCCGGATACATAAGAGTACAATGGCCATGAATAGGCATAATACATGATATCACATATGTGGTCATCACCACGTACAATATACATAGATCAGAATCTCCATGATGAAGATATACAAAGGACCATGATCTCCAAAATGGCTGAAGATATATAATAGATCAAGATCTCCATAGTGGCTGGAAATGTCTGACATATACTGGAATCAAGTCACGAGAGCTGAAATCTCATGAACACTCGCATGATAAAGGAGGTAGCATATAAGAGATGCCACCAATTTGGAAGGTCTTCTACACAAACCGCTACGAGTACATGTCCTACTATGCGAATAGAGGTGTCGAGGTCGAACATAGTAGTCCATCGTCTGATTAGCGGTCATTAATGTATACCGTTAACAGACACGAGATCACCCTCCGATAATGAAAATGGGAATCAAGGTACTAGAGTGAAAACCAACAAGTGTGAATAAATGTGTTGAGGTCGAACACTTGAGAGAATCCATCGATCAGGGGACATTGATGTATTCCCAAGAAACTATCGATGGCGAGAGAACCTGCCACTGATGACTGCAAGTCTCAAGGCACTCAAAATGACTCTAGATTCGAATCCCATAATAAATGATCTGAATTCGATGGGATGAAATCCGCTGGAAGGAGGGAATTAAGGCATCCCCCATCATCCAACACGAGGTACTCAGCAAAGCTATATAATGTGGAAGGACTCGATCATAAGGTGCACGAACCAGTAACTGTACCGGGAATGGCCGACATGCAAAGTCAAGATAACTGAGGAATGGCTGACAAAGGTTTCAACTTCCTTCGAACAAGAGCATAACGGTGTATGGTGACTAAATGAAGGCAACATAGACTCGATATACAAACTGGGACATCTCTGTGACATAGGAGGCATCAACAGAGGCTCCATAGGGACTGGAAGCTTAACCAGTCGATGGAGATAAACTCAGATAAACGAGTACAGCTCATAAATTCAAACTATAACCCAACCAATGGAGGTGATATACAGTGCTCTGTTCGAAGGCGACACGACTCGACAGCTGCCAAATATAACATCTTTCCTTGTCCGGCTTTTTGGTTTTTTGATTTTTTTGGACTTTTTCAGTTATTTGAAAAGCTTGAAAAAATAATAAACTAGCTTTATAGTTACAAACTAGGAGGAGACAAGTGTCATAAGGGCAAACAATCTAGTTCCAAGTAGTGGAACATACCTATGCTCAATGCAAGGATACATGTGTAGGATATCGACACTCGGGGGAAAATCCCCTCCCAGTAAAAAGGGAGATCAAGCTGCGAAGGATATAAAAAATGGTTCTGCATGGCTAGACATGAGATAAGCTCGGGCTATATGGCTGAAACGCAATGTCAGGGGAGCCTGTATAAAGCTCAGTAAGGCAGGAAAATTTCATGATAATGCATTCACAACTTGACATAAGGGAGTCCTAAGGGAAATAGGCCAGCATAGGATCAAGAGGAGTATGAGGCTCTTGCAAAATGTCATGGCGGTACTATACAACGGACTCCCACACCCTAAAGGAGAAAACGTCGGCATGGGCACCAAATGAAAATAAGGTGCTAACTAGGGTACCCATGTAAGGTGAAGCTCTACCACTCGTATCATGCCACTTCTAAAGCAGCAAGAAGGTTCCGTGACATAATAGAGTGGGTTCGTACCTAAGGACATGATGATATGGTCATAAGGTCATGGAAAATGCAAACAATGGTGAACCTAATCCTATATGCTAGTTTAGACATGATACCTGATATTGGCATGAACAGGTCAATCCAAAGGCTGAAACATCACTGCAAAAGGTCTTCTACATCACAAATTATGTCAAAAACGGTCCAAAATGGTTAGAAAATGTCAAAACTATAAGAAAGGGGGTAAAAATTTTCAAATATTTGAAATTTTTTCTATAAATAGTAAAAAATATAAATCATTTGAAACTTTTACCCATTTGAGCTCTGATTTTCAACTGCAAATTCCAGGAGATCCAGCCGGTGGAATTCACAACCGTTTCTTCCAGGTATTTACTCATGCTCTCCTCTTGCATTTTGATATAATTTTTTTAAGTTTTCATGGTTAAATGAGGTTTTTAGGGCCATCTCTACATGAGCGCTACGGCCCACACGGATATTGAAGCTTTTTCCGCATATAGGGCTGGCTATACACAGAAAAGGGGCTAAAACCCATGTACATACGCGGTTGTTTGCAAAACAGTTGCGTATGAGGCCGCGCCTATGGTTTTCTAGTAAACTAATGAGCAATTTTCCAAATTTTATTGCAGGATGGTGCTAGATTAAAGAGAGCGTGAGCATGGTGAAGTAGAGGAAGCAGTAAGGGCCAACTTAATGGCTCAACAAGCTTTACGTGCATGCGGACTCTACAAGTTTTGGTGTCTTGGTGGTTTGAGGGCCAAACCAAGACTGCTATAGATGTTGGTAGACTATTGGGATCCAGACTCGGAGTCCTTCCATATAGATGGGATGTCCCTCACCATAGAGGTGAAGGACATATACTTTATCACAGGTCTTTCTAGACAAGGGGAGGTGGTGAGCCTCCGTTCCTGAGGTGGGCCAGGAGGTGGCCTTACTATAGACAAGTACATAGCCGTGTACTGCTACCTAGATACTGAGAAGGTGGGTAGTCAAGTCCCCACCAATGATATACAGGTGCTGGGCCTAAAGGCCATATTACTGACACTGGGCAGGATAGCAGGCTTAGGATCACTCCATCAGGCCTCACAGCCGCTAATGTTCTATGTAATGGAGTGTATGAGACCCACCATCTATGACTGGAGTACTACACTACTAAGCAACATGAAACACTAGCTTAGTGAGTGTAAGGCAGGCAGGGTACAGAACTTCGGGTTCAGCAGTATTCTAAGCACGTTTTTATTCGAGCGTGTTCCAGGATTGAGCCCTAGAGTGGACATTCCTCTCCACAAGGTCCAAGAACCGGCCCAACGACGTTGGGCAGATGCTATGTGCATACTGGGGGGTGGTAGGGTGGCCAACCCATATCCAGCTGACTTCTTTCCATGGTGGGGATGATAGATTGTTGCCATAGATGACTACCCCTATGTAGGGATAGATTTACGGGGGGATCCAGACATGCCATTGCCACTATGATCGGCATATGGAGACATAGGTAACGAATCTCGACCCTCACTCTTTTTAATATTTTTGAGTTATTTAATTTTTTTGTATTTTCTTGATTATGTGAAATCAAAAATACATGTTTTTGCGCAACAATACATAGTGACATATACCATTCATGTGCAGATGTGGGACCATGGTGACCAGAGGGATTCCCTCGTCATAGATGGAGGGGAAGAGGATATGACATCACAGGTGTGGATGCGGAGCGAATGCTCCAAAGCATTCATACCAACTCTGTGAGACTGACTCATAGAGTTCCCATGGCGCAAGTCGAGGACTTTCCTGAGGCCATACAGCGGCAGGTGGTGGGTGTACCATGCGCATGGGTGCGTTTATTCCGGCTGCTAGCTAGAGCCGTAGTGACGTTCCATGATCACAACCCTCATCCTCCTCCACAGGATTAGACACCTGGGAGTGTATACGTTTTGTACTACCATGTACTATATGATGGTGGCTTTAAAAGCCCCAATTTTGTATATGACACTATGTATTACCACATTTTTTATGTATATAAAAAGTTTTATGGTGATCGATTTATTTATTTACATGTGTAAATGTGTGTTTATGATTAATTTATTATGAATGAGACAAATGCCAATCTAACATGTAGTTAGCATATGAGTCAGCAACTTGATTATTATTTCTTGGAATGTGTATATATGTTATATTGTCAAATTGTCGTTCTAACAATCTCACACGTAAGAACCTTCTCAATAACGTCAGATCTCTAACATGGTACAAACCATTGAGTTGTGACACTACTAACTCTGAATCAAGATGTACCTCAAGAGATAGAACACCATGTAGAATGGCATCCTGTAGAAGCTCAATAACGGCGCTATATTCAACAACATTGTTGGAAGATGGCCATAGACATACACCTCCTGAACACAGTACTTGACCCATAGGAGTATAAATCACCCAAGCAGCAGAGGCTGAGTGTTGAGTGTGACAGCTTGCACCATCCGCAAATCCTATGTAGGTGGAATATTCCATTGACATCTTCCAAAAGAAACGGAAACTAATCACAAACCTGATCACAATAAAAAAGACCTAACTATGCAAAGTTGTACAATAATATACAACAAGCAGCCTTGGCTAAAGATCATGCATAGTATTTTTTGAGATAGAGCCTATTTCTATGCTCCGCCAAAGCTATCCCTTCGTAATCCACTAACTCATAGGCACCCTTCTCTAACACATGCTTGACCACGTAAGGACCACACCACATAGGATTAAACTTCCCTGCCTCCAAGGGTTCTTTCAGTTGATCCCACAAAAGGACCAAGTCTCCTTCACTAAACACTCTTGGACAGACAGACTTATCATACTGGACCTTAACGCGACATTTATTAACCTCTAGAGCCACCAAGGCATCTCGACGCTGCTCATCAAGTTGCTCAAGGTGAACCAAACACTCCTCCAAGGGTGAAGTGTCTGGTAAGAGTTCTAGAGCTAGCTTCAACGAAGGAATCTCGCATTCAACTGGCAATATCGACTCCACTCCATGTACAAGCTGATATGGAGAAAAACCAGTGGCAGTATTAACTGCGGTTCAATATGCCCACAAAGCAGGATATAACATAATGTGCCAATTCGTCTTGCTTTGTGCGATGGTTCGTTAGAGAATGGATTTGAGTGATTTATTCACTGCCTCTACCTGCCATTCACCTGAGGGTAGTAAGAAGAGGAGTGCTCTTGCTTATACCCTAACTTGGATGCCAACTCTTCCATCATATGGTTCTGAAAGTGTGAGCCATGGTCAGTGACAAGCTCTTTCGGAATCCTGAACCAAGTAATAATTTGGTTGAATACAAAGTGGTGATTTATTCACTGCCTCTACCTGTCCATTTCATGAAGTAATCAACAGCCACTATAATATGATGGTGCCCCCCAGCCGAAGCTAGGTTGTAATCCATAAAATCGAGCCCCCACTTAGTGAAGGGACCGGCGGTGATAATAGGATGTAACGGGGCAGGTTTCGAGTGCATATTACGTCTGAACACCTCACAAGGGTGGCACCTCTTGACCGCATCAACACAATATTTAAAGATCGACAGCCAGAAATAACCCACTCTCAAAATATTTTGAGCTGTAGAAAGCCCAGATAAATGACCACCACACGCCCCTCCGTGGCAATCATTAAGCACTACCTCAGCCTCATCATGAGTTAAACAACGTCGTAAAATGGAATCTACCCCACGACAGTACAAAGTATTGTCCACTATAAGGTAGTTCTTAGAGACATGACGTAATCATCGTCGGTCATCTCGCAAGAGGTGAGTAGGGGTCCTCTGTGTTTGTAGATATACTATGATATCCCCATACCATGGGTCTAACATTGAGATTAAGAATATGTGTTCATCGACAAACGTATCTTCACAAACCAACTCCTTGGCCTCGCTTGGAAAATTTGATATAATCTCTGCAAAGATTAAATATTTCTTCAATTTTGCCAAAACAAACTCGAGATCAAACTCTTGCAGAATGACAATCCATTTATTATACTTTCCCCCAATCATCCTTCGTGTGAGGACGAACTGAAATGGATTGACATGGGCCACAACCAAGGTCTGGCGAAGGAGAATATAATGTCTCAAACACTGAACTGCATGTACGGTAGCTAAAGCAAGCTTCTCGACATGAGAATAATGAATCTCTGCATCAATAAGGTTTCGGCTCAGATAATATATGACATGCTCTTGGAGCTCCTCATCCTCTTGAACCAAAACCATACCAATCGTCTCTAAGGACGCGGCCACATATAATATAAAATCACGGCTATAATCCGAAAGGACTAATCACTGGGGCCAATGCTAGGGCTCGCTTAAGTGCATCGAAGGACTCCTGGGCTCACTCATCCCATTCAAAGGGAGTATCCTTCTTCAAGAGACGCATGAAGCCTCTAGTCAAATTGGCAAAGTTGACAACAAATATTCGTAAGAAGTTTTCCATGCCTTGCGAACACTGAAGATGACGAATGTTCTTCAGGGGAGACAATTGAAGTATTTCCTCAACCTTCAAAGGGTTGACTCTTATACCCTCTTTCGAAATGATGAATCCTAACAAACGACCTAACTTCACGCAAAAGATGCACTTATGAGGATTTAATCTAACTGAATAGTGCCGGCATCTTTCGAATACCAATCTCAAGTGATAGGGATGACGCATTCTCATACGAGAATGAGCAGCGAGGTCATCCATAAAGACTTCAATAATAGACTTGAGATCGTGGAAGATCAAGGTCATCGCCCGCTGAAACATAGCTCCGACGTTTTTAAGGCCAAAAGGAATTTTTTGATATGCAAATGTTCCCCAAGGACAAACAAATGCGGTCTTTTGTTGGTCCTCAGGTTTAGTCTGGATCTGATTATACCTGGAAAAGCCGTCCATGAAGGAGAACACCTCACTACCCGCACACTCATCCAAAATCTGATCTATAAATGGTCTTGGGAAGTTATCCTTAGGACATGCATGATTCAAATCACGGAAATCAGTGCATATGTGGATCGATCCCTGCTTCTTATCCACCGAAACGGGGTTTGAAACCCACTCCGTCAAGGGAACAGGATAGATGAAACCGGCTTTCAACAGCTTCTCTATCTCTGCCTTAATGGCGGGTGCTTTCCTAGGATTCACGGCGCGTAAGCGTTGTCGAACAGGCTTACCATTGGGGTAAGTCTTAATCTCATGTTCGACAATCCAAGGGTCAATACCTGGCATCTCATCGTAAGACCAAGCAAAAACATCACAGAATTCCTTGAATAGCTCGGTATATTCCAGAATATCAGCATGGGAACATTCTGCCCCAATATAGACATTCTCAATGGTGCCAGGATTGCGAGAAATGTTGATAGGAATCGTTGCCGATATGTTCGCCATGTTTCCATCAGCCATCAGACCAAGAGAGCTTAATGGAACCACAGGACTGCCAAATTTCTGACTAAGAATCTCCCTATAATCCTCATGCTCCAAACGGTCAAGAGCTGGAAGGAAGTATGATCTATGATGAAGTTCCTCCCATGGTGGCTCAACTCCCGACATAGCCTCAATAATCGCTTCATCTGAAGGGAAAACCATATGAAGGTAGTCGTGGGCATGAGAAGACTATACTACCCATGCCGGAAGCACATAGGGGTCTTCCTCCTCCGTCTGCAAAGAGGAAGAACAAGGCTCTGCAACACTCTTGAGATTAGCTTGATAAGCTATCATAGCTACAGGAAATGGCACTCTCATCTCGACGGGCTCACTCGAAGTGCTCGGTGTAGGAAGAATCCAAGGATCTTCCATATGGGTCATGCGAAAAGACACCGAGGTTGTAGATGTTAAAGCCTCATCAGAACAATATCCTATCATGAGGATCGGTGCAGGACAACTAAAGCTTCCCATGAGGGATGGATACATTCCCACACCCACACTCCTAGTTGCCGGTTGAGAGTGGTCAACGATCGGGATTGAAGCTCCTGAAGATGTAGTAACAAACAGATTCTTGAATTCCATTTGATCAATCATTACAATCTTCCCGTTATGTGGAAAGCATACAACATGGAACAAGGAAGAAGCAACGGCTTGCATACTATACATCCAGTTCCTACCCAGCAAGAGATTGTAGTCAAGGGGCGCATCAACCACCTCAACCTCTATCGCAATGGTCTTCCATCCCAAATGAACTTTAAGGGAAGGAAGGATACCACGTGGCCTAAAAGATCTCCCATCAAACGTAGTTAACATAGTTGCTGATTTAGACAGCTCAGGAGAACCTAGACCCTTCCAACATGACAAATACATCACAGAAGCCGTAGCGCCCTCGTCAATCACAGTACGCTTGATGATCATATTAAGACATTCTACGTGCACCAAAAGAGACACATAGTAGGGCAAGCGAGGCTGCAGTCCTGCAGTTTCAAATTTGATCACCGAGAAAGAATCATCTCCGTTCACACCAAGGGCAGAAAGCAATGCCTTCCTTTGCCGAGGACAAATATGAAGCACTTCCAATGCAGACATCGTACAAGGAGTGTGGCCCAAATCCTCGACAACTAAATAATTTTGGGTGGCTCGGGCATTTGGATTATGCCCTGAATGCTTAAGGACTCCCTTAGGAATGTGAGGTACATCCTCAGGTTTATCCGCACGTTTCTCAATACGCAAAGGGGACCCTGGTGGATCAGGCTCTTTGCATGGGCTGGGTTGTGATGAACTATAATATTTTGCACGAGTCACAACTTTTGTAGCACAGACCATGTTAATGCACCCATGAGCACTAGCCTCTGGTGAATCATTCTCACTAGAATGGTCATGGGACTTCGAGTTCATATTCTGGTTATGTGGTAGAGGGTTCGTTAGCATAGCTGGGCCTTGTGCTAAGAATCTCGAAGCTTCATCAATCCGAGGGCACAAGTAAGCGAGGTGATCGTCCTTACATAACTTTCAAGGGAATTTAACCTTACGTTTAGCTTGCTTTTCCCCTCAACATTTCTACTGTTCTTGTCATTATTGTTAGCATTCTCATTCTTATACCCACCCTTTCGATTATTATTTTTACCCTTTTTTCTATTCCATCCGGGCTGCTGGTTACCCTTCTGGTCCGACGATTGCACATAAAGTACATTTGCCGTTTGGGCAGGTTGAGGCGAAGCCATAGCTTGTCCCAAAGCAGATTGGTTGATTGACAACTGACCAACTTGTTTTGCAACCGAATCCGTAGGTTTCACACTTGCACAACCCACAATGCCATCGGCATGTGGTCTAGGTTTGACCTTGGGATCGAAACTGGAACGAGGAGTGTTGGGAATAATCTCATACAACAAACCAAACTGAGCATAGATCAAGTCCAGTTCCTGTGCCCTAAAAATTGATTGTTCCTCATTTTGTACTCCGGATGTGGAAACATCCTTCGCTATATATGGCAATAACGACTTGAGGAACCACTCGAGAAGGAACTCCAGTGGTATAAAGGCTTTAATTAATCTCTTTCGTCTACACCACTCTTGAATATGATCAGAAATATGGGTGGCTTTATCTTTTCGAAATGTCGACAAGAGTTCAGTACCAATGTCATAGCGCACTGGTAGCTAGAAGTGATTAAAAAAAGTCATCGCAAGGTCGTCGAACAAAGTAAAAGCGCCCCTAGGTAACTCTATATACCATTTCGCAGCAGGCCCTGTGAGGGTGCGTTGAAATAGTCTCAAGTGGACTGAGTCCTGATGTAATGAATTCGAAGAGCACCATAGGTGAAACGTAGTAATGTGTTTGCTCGGATCCTCTCCCGGTTTTCCTTCAAACTTAGGAATTTCCGAAGGAATCTTGGTAGGGACAGCCGGCCAAGCCGGGTCATGAGCCACAAGATCGTTTGTAAGTCTCGATAAGTCAGGAAGATTAAGCGTCGCGAGGAAAGGGAGCCTGGGATGATGAGGTCTATGGACCACTCCCTAGTTCATATAGGATTGATTACCACCATGTCCTTGGCCATAGTGACCTCCTCCCGTATGACCCGTATAGGGTGGCGTGGAAGCACCATAATGAGGTGTACCTTGTCTAGTAGGAGCTACAAAGCTATAATTAGGAGAGTAAGTAGGTTGTTGATACCCGCCTCCATAAGGTGAAGAAACCTATCCATACTGCGTCCCATAATAAGGTCCATAGGTCATCGCATGCGATGCCCCATGAGACACTTCATAAGTAGGAAGATAGGTTCCGAACGTAGGAATGTACATACCGGAAGTAGGGATATATGCCACGGAAGTAGTAATCTGACCTCTAGAAGCATTAACATAGCCTCCTGACGCAATGGGCGGTATGTAAACTTGAGACACAATCAGTCTAGTAACCGCAGTACAGACCTAACTCGTAGCCATGTGCCGACTCGAAGGACCACGTGAATAAGGTGGAGGGTGTACATTTGAATAACTAGGGGCCGAGGATGAAGGAATCCGAGTAATAAGATATGTACTACCACCTATCGTCACTCGTCTCGGGTCTGGTATCCTAATAGGATCGCTAACTCTAGGCCTAGGAGGAATATAAGATGTAGCTTCCACCACTGGGACGAAAGGTACAATGTGACTAGTGCTCCCAAACCTCTATGCATGGTAAGGAATGAGAGTGCCCCTAGGCATTGTGCTAGGCTCAAAGTCGGATTCGACATGAAATGTCAAATCATGCATAGGAAAACCAGCCATACCATAACTACCATAGCTAGTAGTGGTGGGTTCAAAATGAGTCTCGACGTCCTCCGGCATGCCATACCAGTAACGCGTCAATGGGGAATCAGCCCTAGAGTGAGTAGGTCTATCATGAATGGCTCCTATCTCAGAAATCACAGGACCTAACTCAGCTAAGCCGGGTGAAGGATCGTAAGTAGGAGTAAATTCCCCATCGTCTACACGAATGGGAGGAGGTGGTTCAGGAATACCTTCTGAAGAATCCCCCATGGTGTGTGAATTAATGTGTGACATAGTCCACCTGGGCTGTCTAGGTTTCTCTCCCAAAGGAGGAGGAGAAGTAGAAGGCAGAAGTCCTGCTAAACGACGAGAACAGTGTGGAACCGCACCTGAATCCACAATGACTCAAAAAATAGCAAAGACTCTCTATTTACGCAAAGCCTAGGCCAACTAGTGTGCACAGAGCAATCACTAACAAAATATAAAGCCAAATTCAAGCAAACAAGGGTTGGATAAGTGAGCTCCCGAATGAAGTAGGTATGTCTCACCTAGGAGAGGCTTGAGACTCCCATACACAACAAGCGAAGGTACGTAACCAATTATTGTGGCCCTCAGCTTCAACGCGTAAAGCGACTGTGCTGTCTGACCCCAACCTGGCCGAGACACCTACAGAATAACCTCTACAAGTACCCCCTCGATATCCTAGGTAAGGCCACTAAGGTCACCTCAATATAATCGATGCTCAGGCGGATAGTCGCATGCGGGATTGACCGTATGGGCAGGGTAGCAAAGCTCGAAACTCTTGAAAGAGCCCCCAAATACGAATACAATCCTGGAAATATCTCTGGTGCTACTCAGTTATGACTAGGGGTCATCCCAATCAATAACTGCTCACACTGCCTCGTGCTTAACTCCCTTTTGAGAGGAGGATCTTGAGAACAATGGTTATACCAAGGATTTCACACACTCACCTTGACAGACACCTAGATGTTGTTGTTTAGTGATCTTGGAGAATTAACTTACAATGAACTATTCCAAGATCCTAAAACCTAAGCTTGTTGGTGCACCCTAGAAAAGAAAAAAGTGTAATTCATTTTATTTAGCATTGATTTTAGTTGGCTTTATTACTCAAAAAAAGGATATGGTCATGCAACTAGTGGTGTTATGACGCAACAAGAAGTAAAATGCACACCTAACAATCAATGCAAATGCATTGTGTCCATGAAAATAGGGTATGCTACTACGTGAAATGCACAATTCTTCTTCAAATGATAAATGAAAATTTTCCTATATGAAGGCCTAACTAGTACTCCAAAGAAAATCTAGATCTAGTGCAAGTACAATGCAAAGTGCAAAATGCAATGCATGATGATAAGCAAATGTTTTTGGATTTTTTGAAAATAAAAGAGATGCAAAAAGAAAAAGAATGATTCTACGACCCCCAGACTTTGCAAGCACACATAAACAACATTCAAGCAAAGCACTAAGTTAAAAGAACTCTAATGCACTAATCTCAAACAAAAAATAGAAAATGCCATGACAAGAACTTTCCTAAAAAAAATTTAGGCTAAAAAAAAAACATTTCTGGTCAGAAAAAGAGGTCTAAACAAACTTAGGCAGTGCCAAAGGAGACTCAACAAACATCAGAATTCACCTAGCAACCAATTATCTTCCCCAAAAAGATAAAATCAAGGGTATACGTGACTGTTCACAGTAAACCTGCGTGTATATGCGGAAATCGCAGAGGAATCCGCGTGTATATGCGACTGTAAGTCAAAAACCCGGGTACAGGAAGAAAAGGTGCATAAAATCATGGAAAATAGACAAGCTGAGACAAAATTCACACCAATCAGACTCTACCAGGCATACATGCCCCTAGACCCGACATAGAAACAAGAGAGAAAGAGCAATTCAAATACAATGAATGCCGAGAAATTAACCCCCAAAGGACAACTACTAGGAACTCCCCAACGGAGTCGCCAATTCTGTTACGGAGAGAAATTCCTATGGCTTGGGGTACCACAACAGACAGCTTGACTCCAGAAATCAATCTTTCCCAATATGTAATAGAAATTAAATATCTAACACTAAAGGATCAGACCTCGTACCTTATTCCGGACGGTTGAAGTAGATCCCCGTTGAGCTTTCCAACTTCAGCTTGAATTGATATATTACTTCCTCAACAACAAGTAAACAATACAAGCATACTATATATCATTGTGTTAGATCTATTCTAGCATATATAATCAATAATGTAAAAGCATTTGACATATTCCCATGGATAAAATATTCATTCAAATACACATCATTGGACAGGAAAAGATATTTCTATTAATATAAATCAAAGATTACAAGATAGATACAACCTCTGACGACACTTCTGCGAACCGGAGAAACTAAATCCCCCACTTGGGCCTCCACCACTTCAATCCTCCATCTCTCGATAACAAGCTCACAAGCAAAAGGCAAGCTTGGGAAGAACACAAAAGTGCTCCAAGGGACAAAGAGATGCAGACTCAAGCATAAGTTCCAGCAACAATGGACTATAGTTTCTTTGCTCTCAATTCTCTCTTATGCTTTCAATGTACCAAGGGGTTCCTTATATAGCTTTCAAAGGGATAATGAAAGGTCAAATCCGTGCGATCTCAAGGCATATGGAAGGCCAAGAGTCAAATGAGTCGGATCCATGTCAAGGAAAACTCCAAAAGGATTTGGATTATGCACACATCCTGATGTACGCAGTTATAGGGGTCAAACCCACATATGTATGTGATTATAGGGTTAAAAGCTGCGTATATCATTTTTCATATGTTTGTAGGGATGATCAAGGAAACATCAAAAGAAAAAAATTGGTCCATAGGGGCTAATGATTCTGCAACGGGATAGGGGAAGGCCATACAAAGTGTGATTCACCTAGAGTGGTGAAATCCGCTATAACAGTCTGCATCCCTTTGTCCCTTGGAGCACTTTGTGTTCTTCCCAAGCTTGCCTTTGCTTGTGAGCTTTCTATCAAGAGATGGAAGATTGAAGTGGTAGAGGTCCAGGTGGAGAATTCAGTTTCTTCGATTCGTAGACGTGACGACAGAGGTTGTCACTATTGTAATTTCAGTTTTATATTAATACAAATATATTTTCCTGTCCAATAATGTGTATTTAAATGAGTATTGAATCCATGGATGCTTTTAAATGCTTATATTTTATTGATTATATATGCTAGAGTAGGTCTAACACCATCATATAGAATGCTTGTCTTTTTTGTTGAATGCTGAGAGAGAAAATTGCTAATACAAGTGAGAGTGGAAAATCTTAACGGGGATCTACATCAAACGTCCAGAATAAGGTATGTTTCGAGATCCTTTGGTGTTAGATATTTGGTTTCTCTTGCATATGGGAAAGGATTTATTTCTGCGGTTACTCTATCTAATGTGGTACCCCAAGCCATAGGAATTTTTCTCCATAACAGAATTGGCGACCATACTGGGGAGTTTCTAGTAATTTCCTTTGGGGGTTTTATCGGCATTCAATGTTCTTGAATTGCTTTGATTTCTCTGTTTCTGAGTCAGGTCTAGGGGCATGATTTCCTGGTAGTGTTTGATAGGAGTAAATTTTGTCTTAGCTTGTCTATTTACCTTATTTTTTATCTCTTTTTCTTCCTGTACGCAAGTTTTGTCTTCACAGTCGTGTGTACACATGGTTTTTACTGGGATATCCACGGGTTTTCTGCACACAGTCGCGTACACCCTAAGTTTTTCCTTTTTGAGGAAGACTAAGTGTTGCTGGGTGAGTGTGGATGATTGTTGAGTCTTCTTGGATGATTCTAGAGTCTATATACACCTTTGTTCCTGACCAGAGACGCTTTTTTAGTTTGAATTTTTTGAAAATGTGCTTGTCATTGTATTTTCTATTTTTTGTTTTGGGATTAGTGCATTAGGTCTCTTTTACCTTAGTGTTTTGTTTGGGTGCTATATGATAGTGCTTGCAGAGTCTAGGGGTGGTAGAGTCATTCTTTTGCTTTGTTATCTCATTTTAATTCAAAAAATACCAAAATATTTTATTTTTGGATCATTATGCATTTTGCATGGTACTTGCATTAGGTTTGCTTGGAGAAGTATTAGTCAGGCTTTCATATAGGAATGATTGCATCTTAATTTGAAGGAAAATTGTGCACTTCACGTAGTATCATACCCCATTTTCATTCAACTTAGTGCATCTGAATTGATTGTTAGGTGTGCATTTTAGTTCTTGTTGCGTCATAACATCATTAGTTGCACAATCATTTACCCTTTTTGAGTAATAAGCCAATTAAAATCAACGCATAATTTAAAATGAATTACACTCTTTTCTTTTATATGGTGCACCAACAAGATTAAGTTTTAGGGTCTTGGAATAGTTCATTGTGAGTCAATTATCCAATACCACTAAATGAAACATTTATGTGTTTGTCTAGGTGAGAATGTGAAATTCCTTTACATAGTTAGTGTTTCTCAAGATCCTCCTCTTACAAGGGAGTTAAGCATGAGGCAGTGTGAGTGGTTATTGATTTGGATGACCCCTAGGCATAAGTGAGTAGCACCGGAGATATTTCCAAGATTGTATTCGTATCTGGGGGATCTTTCAATAGTTTCAGGATTTGCTACCCTTCCCATACGGTCAATCCTGCCTACGATTGTCTACCTGAGCATTGATTATATTGAGGTGACCTTAGTTTTTTTACCTAGGTTATCAAGGGGGTACTTCATAGAGGTTATTATGCAGGTGTCATGGCTAGGTAGGGGTCAGATAGCACAGTCACTATATGCGTTGAAGCTGAGGGCTACTATAATTGGTTACGAACCTACGCTTGTTATGTATGGGAGTCTCAAGCTTCTCCTACGCAAGACATACCTGCTTCATTCGGGAGCTCACATATCCTACCCTTGCTTGCTTGTGATTTGGATTTATATTATATAGGTGTATGCTTTGTGCATGCTAGTTTGCCTAGGGTTTGCGTAATTAGATAGAGTCTTTTTCATTTTTTGATTCATTGTGGATTCAGGTGCGGCACTTCACCGTTCTCGTCGTTTAGTAGGAATTTCACCTTCCATGTATCCTCCTCCTTTGGGAGAGAGAAACAAACAGTCTGGACGGACTACTTCTCACATTGATTCACACACGATGGGAGATCATGAAGATGAGATTCCTGAGATGTCTTCTCCACCTCACGAGTTCGGGGATGTAGATTCTACTTCTATATATGATCCTTCACCAGATATACCTTCACATTCTAGGTATGATCCCTCATTCACAGGTCACCGGTATTGGTTTCCAGGTGACGAGACTCATCATGAATCCACAAGCACTAGTTATATTCGTTATGGCATACCTGATATCCCTACACACGATCTGGCACATCATGCCGAGTCAAATATTGAACCTAGCACTACGCCTAGGGGTACTCCTATTCCTTTCCATGCGGAGAGATTTGGGAGCACTAGTCACATTGCACCTTCCATCCCGGTGGTGGAAGCTAGGCTCAAATTTTTATCCTAGACCTAGTGTTAGTAGTCATATACGGATACTAGAACTGAGACGAGTGACCATAGAAAACATTTCTTACATCCCTTCACATGTCCCTTCGTCCTCAAATATTACTCCTTTGAATGCATTCTTGACATCCCTTCCTCCCCCTCATTCGCGTGGTCCTTCGAGCCGGAATGTTGCTACTAGCCATATTCGTATTGGGACTGCTCGCACAGTATTATCTCACAGTCAACTACCTCCTGTTGTCTCGAGAGGTCATATTCCTATTTCTAGATCATCTCATGTTCCATCGCAAGGAGTTCCCCATATCCCTAACTATGGAGCTTCTCATGGGACATCCCATGGGACACCTTATGGAGCTTCTCATGGACAACCTTATGGACCGCAGTATGGACAAAACTATCAACCCTATGGGTATGGGTATCAAAAACCCGCTTACTCATCTAATTATGGATTCGTAGTGCCACCTAGTCAAGGTAAACCACATCATATTTCTTCCATGCAACCTTACATGGGTCAAACAGAAGGAGGATATTATGGCCATGGCCATGGTATTTACAGTAATCAGCCTTATATGAACCAAAATTATCAGGGAGTGTGGCATAGACCGGCTCAGCCTAGGCTCCCTTTCCTCGCAATGTTAAACTTACCTGACTTATCGAGACTCATGAATGATCCAGTATCTCATGACTCGGCTTGGCCGGCTGTCCCCACCAACCTTCCCTCTGACATTCCCAAGCTCGAGGGAAAAGAAGGAGAACATCCTAGTGAACATGTCACTACTTTTCATCTTTGGTGCTCTTCCAATTCCTTGCATGATGACTCAATACGTTTAAGGCTATTTCAACACACCCTTCGCTGGGCTTGCAGCAAAATGGTATATAGAGTTACCAAAGGGGGCATTTGTTTTGTTCGATGACCTTGCTATGAATTTCCTCAATCACTTCCAGCTACTTGTGCATTACGATGTTGGTACAGAACACTTGTCAACATTTCGACAAGATAAAGCCACACATATCTCGGACCATATCCAATAGTGGCATAGATGGAAGAGGTTGATTAAATCCTTCATACCACCAGAATTTCTTCTTGAATGGTTCCTCAAATCATTGTTAGCATACAACGCGAAGGATGTCTCTACATCTGGATTTCAGATTGAGGAACACACGATCTTTAGGGCACAGGAGTTGGATTTGATTTATGCTCAATCTGGACTTGTGTATGAGATCATACCTAACGCTCTGTGTTCTAGTTTCGATCCCAAGATCAAGCCTGGACCACATGCCGATGGCATTGTGGGTTATACAAGTGCCAAACCTATGGACTTGATTGTGAAACAAGTGAGTCAATTGTCTATTAATAAATCCACATTGGGACAAGCCACAGCTTTGTCTCAACCCACCCAAATGGTGAGTGTACTTTCTTTGCAACCATCGGACCAGAAGGGCAACTAGCAGCCAGGAAAGAATAAGAAAAAGGGTAAAAACAATCGTAAGGGTGGGAATAAGAATGAAAATGCCAATTTTAATGACAAGAACAACCGCAATGCTGGGGGGGACAAGCAGTCTAAATGTAAGGTTAAGTTTCCTTTCAAATTATGCAAGGATGACCACCTCACTCACTTGTTCCCTCGTATGGAAGATGCGTCGAGGTTCATAGCATAGGGCTCAGCTATGCTAACCAATCCTTTACCCCATAATCAAAATATGAACTTGAGGACCCATGATCCGCATTGTGTGTCAGGTGGATATTAAGATCCATCGAAAGCTAGTACTGGGCATGGTTGCATCAACATGGTACATGCTACTAAGGTTGTGACTCATGTGAAAGACTATGGTTCATCACAACAGGACCTTGGAAAAGAACCCGCTCCACCTGAGAGCCCTTTGCATATTGAAAACCCTATGGATAAACCTAAGATTGCACCATGCATTCTTAAGGGATTCCTAAAGCATTCAGGGCACAATCCTAATGCTCGAGCCGCCCAGAACTATTCCATAGTCGAGGATTTGGGCCAAACTCCTTGTGCGATGTCTGCACTTGAAGTACTTTAGAGTTGTCCTTCACAAAGGAAAGCTTTGCTTTCTACTCTTGGGGTTAATGATGATAGCTCTTCTTCCGTCATCAAATTTGAAACCATGGGACTATAGCCTCGCTTGCATTACTACATGTCTCTGTTGATTCATGTAGAGTATCATAACATGACCATCAAACACACTGTGATTGACGAAGGCATTGCTACTTTCGTGATGTCTTTGTCATGCTAGAAGGGTTTGGGTTCTCCCAAGTTGTCTCAATCTACTAACATGTTGACTACATTTGATGGTAGATTGTTTTGGCTGCACGAGATTCTTCCTTCTCTTAAGGTCCGATTGGGAGGGAAGACTATCGTGATCGAGGTCAAGGTGGTTGATGCACCCCTTAATTACAATCTGTTACTGGGTCAAAATTGGATGTATAGTATGCAAGCCGTAGCCTCTTCTCTATTTCAAGTAGTATGATTTCCATTTAATGGGAATATTGTTACGATTGATCAGACATCATTCAAAAATCCGAGTGTTAATGCATCATCGGGAGCTTCTATCCCGATTATCGACCATTCTCAGCCAGCAACTAGGAGTGTGGGTGTAGGTATGTATCCATCCCTTATGGGGACCTTTAGTTGTCCTACACCTGTTCTTATGATCAGATCTAGTTTCAGTGGGGCTTCATCTTCATTGAATTCAGTCTCTTTTCGTACTACCCATATGGAAGATCCTTGGATTCTTCCTTCACTGAGTCTTTCGAATGGACCTGTCAAAACAGATGTGTTGTTTCCTACAGCATTGATAGCATATCAAGCGAATCTTGGTTGTGTTGCAGAGCCTAGTCCTTCCTCTTCACGGACAGAGGAGGAGTACCTGTATGTGTTGCTTGCATGGGTAGTTGAGTCCTCTCATGCACATGATTGCCTTGATGATGTTTTTCCATTATATTAAGCCATTTTTGAGGCCATGTCTGGTGTTGAGCCACCTTGGGAAGAGTTACATCATAGATCCTATTTTCTTTCCGAGCTTGACCGCTTGGAGCGTGAGGACTTTAGGGAGATTCTTAGCGAGAAGATTGGTAGTCCCATGGTTCCATTGAGCTCTCCTGGTCAGATGGCTGATGGGAACATGGTGAATTTATCACCTACTATTCCTATCAACATCTCTCGCAATCTTGGCAGGATTGAGAACGTCTACATTGGGATGAACTGTTCCCCTGATGAGATTAAGGAGTATACCGAGCTATTCAAAGAGTTTCATGGCATATTCACTTGGTCATACGAGGAAATGCAAGGTATCGACCCTTGTATTGTTGAACATGAAATTAAGACCTATCCGAATGCGAAACCCATTTGACAACGTTTGCGTGCGGTGAATCCTAGAAAATCACCCACTATTAAGGCTGAGATAGAGAAGCTATTAAAAGCCAGTTTTATCTATCCCATTCCCTTAACGGAGTGGGTTTCAAACCCCATTCTGGTTGATAAGAAACAGGGACCGATTCGTATATGCACTAATTTCCATGATTTAAATCGTGCTTGTCCTAAGGATAATTTTCCCACACCATTTATTGATCAAATTTTGGATCAGTGTGCAGGAAGCGAGGCATTTTCCTTCATGGACGGATTTTCCGAATATAATCAGATTCAGATCAAACGTGGGGATCAACATAAAACTACATTTATTTGTCCTTGGGGTATGTTTGCATATCGAAAGATGCCTTTTGGTCTTAAAAACGCTCGAGCCACATTTCAGCGGGCTATGACCTTGATTTTTCATGATCTGAAAACAATTATCGAAGTGTTTTTGGATGATCTTGCTGCTCATTCTCAGCTGAGAGTGCATCATCCATACCATTTGGGATTAGTATTTGAAAGATGCCGCCATTACTAGGTTAGGTTAAATCCTCATAAGTGCATATTTTGTGTGAAGTCTGGGTGCTTGCTTGGGTTCATTGTTTCCAAGGAGGGTATAAGATTCGATCCCTTAAAGGTTGAGGCAATACTTCAATTGTCTCCCCCGCACAGTATTAGACATATTCAATGTTCGTAAGGCATGGCAAATTTTTTGCAGAGATTCATGGTTAACTTTGCCAATTTGACTAAAGTCTTTATGTGTCTTTTAAAGAAGGACACTACCTTTTGCTGGGATGAGAAACCCCAAGATTCCTTTGATGCTCTTAAGCGAGCCTTAGCATTGTCCCCTATTCTTAGTCCACCCGACTATAGCCATGACTTTTTTATTTATGAGGCAGCGTCCATGGAGATTATTGGTATGGTTTTGGTTCAGGAGGATGAGGAGCTCCATGAGCATGTCATGTATTATTTGAGCCGAAACCTTATAGATGTGGAAATCCGTTATTCTCATGTGGAGAAGCTTTCCTTTGCCACCGTTCATGTGATCCAAAGATTGAGACATTACATTCTCCTTCGCCAGACCTTGGTGGTAGCTCATGTCAATCCATTTCAGATTATGCTTAGTAGAAGGATGATCTGGGGAAGGTATAATAAGTGTATTGTTATTTTGCAAGAATTTGATCTCGAATTTGTTTCGGCAAAATCAAAGAAATCGTTAATTTTTGCGGAGATCATTTCTAATTTTCCAAGTGTAGAGGAGGAGGAGGTTTATGAGGATACGTTTGTCGACGAGCATATTTTCCTTATCTCAACTTTCGATCCATGGTATGGGGATATCATTATATATTTGCAAACATTGAAAGTCCCTACTCACCTTTCACGGGATGAGCGATGACGATTACATCGCGTATCTATGAACTACCTTATAGTGGATAACACTTTGTACCACCATGGGGTAGATTCCATTTTATGTCATTGTTTAACCCATGATGAGGCTAAGGTTGTGCTGAATGATTGCCACGGAGGGGTGTGTGGTGGTCATTTCTTTGGGCTTTCTACAGCCCAAAAAATCTTGAGAGCAGGATATTTTTGGCCGTCGATCTTCAAATATTGTGTCAATGTGGTCAAGAAGTGTCACCCTGGCCCAGTGTTTGCACACAATATGAAGTCACATCCTACCTCGTTACATCCGATTATCACCACTAGTCCCTTCACCAAGTGGGGGCTTGACTTTATGGATTTCCACCTAGCTTCGGCTGGGGTGCATCATCACATTATAGTGGCTGTTGATTATTTCATGAAATGGGCTAAGGCTAAGCCCACAGTTAAATCTAATTGTGAGACAACCACGTATTTCGTATTCAACCAAATTATTACTCGGTTCGGAATTCTGAAAGAGCTTGTCACTGACCATGGTAGGCACTTTCAGAATAGAATGATAGAAGAGTTGGTTTCGAAGTTAGGGTATAAGTAGGAGCACTCATATTTGTATTACCCTCAAGCGAATGGACAGGTTGAAGCAGTGAATAAATCACTTAAGTCTATTCTCCAACGAACCATCGCATAAAGCAAGACGAATTGGAATATAATGTTATATCTTGCTTTGTGGACCTATAGAATCATGGTTAAGACTGCCACCAGTTTCTCTCCATATCAGCTCATATATGGGGTGGAGATTTTCTTGCCGGTTGAATGTGAAATGCCTTCATTGAAGCTAGCTATAGAGATTTTACTAGACACTTCCGCATTGGAGGAACGTTTGGTCCACTTAGAGCAGCTTGATGAGCAGCACCGAGATGCCTTAGTGGCTCTAGAAGTAAATAAGCACCGCGTTAAGTTCCAATATGATAGGTCTATTCATCCAAGAAGGTTTAGTGAAGGTGATTTGGTCCGTTTGTGGGATCAAGATAAAAAAAACCCTTGGGGGCAGGGAAGTTTTATCCCATGTGGCATGGTCCTTACATAGTCAAACATGTGTTAGAGAAGGGCACCTATGAGCTGGTGGATTATGAAGGGACAGCCTTGGCGGAGCCTAGAAATGGGATCTATCTTAAAAAATACTATGCATGATCTTCAACCAAGGCTGATTATTGTATATTATTGTACAACTTTTTGCACAGTTAGGTTTTCTTATGGTGATCGGTTTTGTTGATTAGCTTTCATTTCTAATGGCATATGTCTATGAAGTCTTTCGCTTACATAGGATTCGCTGATGGTGCTAGCCACCACACTCAAAACTCAGCTTCTGCTTCTTGGGTGATCTATACTCCTATGGGTCAGGTATTGTCTTCAGGAGGCCTATGTTTACGGCCTTCTTCAAACAATGTTGCTGAATATAGTGCCGTTATCAAGTTATTGCGGGATGCTATTTCACATGGTGTTCTCTCTCTTGAGGTACATCTTGATTCACAGTTAGTGGTTTCACAACTTAATGGCTTGTATTGTATTAGGGATCCATCATTATTACAAAGATTCTTATGTGTGAGATTTCTAGAATGGTAATTTGAGAACATAACATACATACATGTTTCAAGAATTTTTAATCAAGTTGCTGACTCATATGCTAACTATGTGTTAGATTGGAATTTTTTTCATAGACCATAAGCATATCAAAAACATACATTTTTACACACATGTAAATAAATAAAATCTATCATCATAAAAGTTTTTCATTAAACATCCAAAATGTGATGTCATAATACATAAGTGTCATAATACAAAAATGGGGCTTCTGAGACACCAAAATATAATACACAGTAGTACAAAAATGAATCACTCTCAGGTCTCTAAGCTTGTGTGAGGAGGAGGGGGGTTCTGATCGTGGTAGCACACCATGGCTCTAGCTATTCGTTGGAATAACCAAACCCATGCCCGTGGTACACCAACCACCTGGCGCTACATGGCCTTAGGCAAGTCCTCAAATTGCGCCATGGGTACCCTGTGTGTCAAGAGTACAAATTTTATGTGGATGCTTTGGAGCGTCCACTCCGCATCCACACCCATGATGTCATCTCCACTTCCCCTCCATCTATGATGAGGGAAACCGCCAAGCCGTTGTGGTCCAACATATACATACACATGACAGATTGTCACTATGTGTCGTCACACAAAAACATGCCTTTTGAGTCAATATATCAAAAAACACAAAAAAAATTATAATTCAAAAGACTTAAAAAGAGGGTTTGGGATTCGTTACCTATATCACCGTTTGTTGCTCTTGGTGGTAGGGGCATGTCCGGATATCCTCGGAAATCTATCCCTGCATAGGGATTGTCATCGATGTCAATGATCTATTGCCGCCACCATGGAAAGAATTTAGCTGGGTAGGGGTTAGACACCTTACCTTTGCCCAGTCTGTGCATAGCATTTTCCCAACGTTGTTGGGCTAGATATCGAACCCTGTGTGGAGGAACGTCAACTCTAGGGCTTAGCCTTGGTACATGCTCAAAGAATAACGTGCTCAGTATGCTGCCGAAACCGAAGTTTCTCACCCTGCCCATATTGCAGTCACTGAGCTACTGCTTCATGTTACTCAACAGCGCAGTGCTCCAGTCGTAAACTGTGGGTCTCATGCACTCCACTGCATAGAACATCAATGGCCACGAGGCCTGGTGGAGTGATGCTATACTAGCTATCTTGCTGAGTGCTAATAGTATGGCCTTCAGTCCTAGTACCTGGAAGTATTTTGTCAGGATTTGACTCCCAACCTTTTTCGTGTCCAAAAAATAGTATACTGCAATGTACTCATCAATGGTGAGGCCACCTATGGGTCTGCGAGAGCATAGGTTCACCACCTCTCCCCATTGGGATAATCCTATAATGAAATATATGTCCTCCACCTCTATAGTGAGGGACATCCCATCGATATGAAAGGACTCTAATTCTGGATCCCAGTAGTCTACTAGCATCTGTAGGAGTCTTGGTTTGGCCCTCAGGATGCCAAGACACCAAAACTTATATAGCCCACATGTCACCCATTATAGAGCTTCTTGAGCCATTATGTCACCCTGAACAGCTTCTTCTACATCTCCACGTTCCCTCTCCCTCCATTCTAGAACCATCCTACACATTAAAAATATTTTTTGGTCATTATTTACCTTAAAAAACCTTATGCACAGCTACATACACGACTGTTTGCAAAATAGCCGTGTATGTACGTGGTTTTTGGAGGTTTTTATGCGTATAGCCAACCCTATACGCGAAAAAAGCCCCGATATCTGCATGGGATGAATCGACCATTTTATATTGGTCTAAAAATAAAAATTGAACATGGAAATTGAAAAAATTTACATGAAAATGAAAGAGGAGGACATGAGAAGTTACCTGGAACAAACGGTGTCGAATTTTGCTGGATGAATCTCCCGTAATTTGCATTGGAAGTTTTGAGCTTAAATGGGTAAAAATTTCAAATGATATGGAATTTTGAAATTTTTGAAATTTTTTACCCCCTTTCTATAGTTTGCAATCGTTTCTGACCATTTTGGACTATTTTGGACTAATATGATGATGTAGGAGTCCATTTTGAGCGCCGTTTGGACCGTTGTTTTGACCCATTCATGTCGATTTCAAGTATTATGTCTAAACTGGCATTTGGACTTTGCATGACATTATTACCATTTCATGATAACCTTATGTACGAACCCATTTTGTCTTGTCACGAAACCTTCTTGTTGTTTTAGAAGTGACATGATGTGAATGGTAGAGCTTGACCATACATGGGTGCCCCAGTTAGATCCTTTTTTGCATTTGGTGCCCATGCTGACATTTTTTCTTTAGGATGTGGGAGTCCTTTGTATAGTATCACCATGTCTTTGCGCAAGAGCCTCATACTCCTCTTGATATTTTTTCTAGCCTTCTTCCCCCAAGACTCCCTTATATCAAGTTGTAATTGCATTATCATGAGTTTTTCCTACCTCATTGAGCCTTATGCCAACTTCCTTGACTTTGATTATCAGCTATATAGCCCAAGCTTGTCTCATGTCTAGCCACGCAGAGCCATGTTATATATCCTTTACAGCTTGATTCCCCATTTTTACTGGGAGGGGACTTTCCCCCAAGTGTCGTTATCCTACACATGTGTCATTTCATTGAGCATAGAAATGTTTCGTTGCTTGGAACTAGTTTGTTTTCCCGTTGACACTTGTCTCCTTCTAGTCTGTAACTATAAATAACTTTTATTCTTTTTTAATCTTGTCAAAATATTTGAAAAAGTCCAAAAAAAAAATCAAAAAACCAAAAAGTTAGACAAGAAAAGATGTTATCATTGGCAGCAGTCGATTTGTGTCGCCTTCGAACATCCGTTGGTTGGGTTAATAGTTTGACTTTAGGATTTGTACTCATTTCTCTAAGTTTATCTCCACCAATTGGTTAAGCTTCCATTCCCTATGGATCCTTTGTCGATGCCTCCTGTTTCGTAGAGATTTCCTAGTTTTGTATATCGAGTCTATGCTGCCTACATTCAGTCACCATTCGCCTTTATGCTCTTGTTCGAAGGAAGTTGAAACCTGAGTCAGCCATTCCTCAGTTCTCTTGACTTTGCATGTCGGCCATTCCCAGTACTGATACTGGTTCGTGCACATTATGATCAAGTTCTTCCACATTATACAGCTTTGCTGAGTACCTCGTGTTGGATGATGGGGGATGCCTTAATTCCCTCCTTCCAACGGATTTCATCCCATCGACTTCAGATCATTTATTCTATGATAGAGTCATTTTGAGTGCCTTGAGACTTGCAGTCTTCAGCCTTCATGGAGATCATGTTCCTTTGTATATCTTCATCATGGAAATTCTAATCTATCTATATTGTACGTGGTGATGACCACACATGTCATATTTTGTATCATGCCTATTCATGGCCATTGTACTCTTATGTATACGGGACTACTATATGTACTTGTAGTTATGTGCAGAGTTTGATTATTGTATTATACTGTTGGATGGCTGGTTCTTCCACCTGGTTCTTCATCACTCCATTTCTGGGATGGACTTATAATGTATTTCGGCCATCGTATCACCCCTCTAACCTCACACATTAGGGGGAATCTATTACATCTGATTTTACCACACATGGTGGATCACACCTTTATGGCCTTCCCTATCCCTCTACAGACTCTTTAGACCCCATGGACTATTTTTGTACCTTTGATGTTTCCAATATCATCCCTAAAAACATGCATTGTTTTCCATACGCAAATTTTAAACCTATTCTCGCGTATATACGTGGATATGACCCTCAAACCCGGGTACATCGGGATGTGTGCAAAAGGCCAAATAGTTTTGGAGTTTTCCTTGATGTGGATCTGACTCACTTGTCTCTTGGCCTTCCATATTCCTTGAGATCGCTTGGATTTGACCTTTCATTACCCCATTGAAGCACTATATAAGGAACCCTTTGGATACATTGAAAGGGGAGGAATTGAAGAGCAAGAAAACTATAGTCCATTGTTGTCGGAGCTTATACTTGAGTCTGCACCCCTTTGTCCCTTGGAACACTTTGTGTTCTTCCAAATCTTGCATTTGCTTGTGAGCTTGCTATCGAGAGATGGAGGATTGACGTGGTGGAGGCCCAGGTGGAGGACTCAGTTTCTCTGATTCATAGATGTGCCGACAGAGGTTGTCACTATTGTAATCTTTGTTTTATATTAATAGAAATATATTTTCTTGTCCAATAATGTGTATTTAAATGAGTATTGAATCCATGGATGCTTTTAAATGCTTATATGTTATTGATTATATATACTAAAGTAGGTCTAACTCCATCATATAGAATACTTGTCTTGTTTGCTGAATGTTGAGAGAGAAAATTGCTAATACAAGCGAGAGTGGAAAAGATCAATAGGGATCAACATCAAATGTTCAGAATAAGGTATGTTTTGAGGTCCTTTAGTGTTAGATATTTGGTTTCCCTTGCATATGGGAAAGGATTGTTTTCTGCAGTTACTCTGTCTGTTGTGGTACCCCAAGCCATAGGAAGTTTTCTCCATAACACTTATGACTTGGTTAAAGAAAGCTGTAATCCATGAATATAAGACCTCCTTAAGTTTTTCCAACCTTCCTTCCAATATCCACGAGTGTGCCAACTTGGTGCTTTAGGTGTCGTGCAGCATTTTCGTGGCCATTTGGATTACCACCTGGGAGTCTCCTTCAACAATTATGGGTGTTCATCGGTTCTCCTTCGCCATTTCCATTCCCTACAATAGCCCTTCTATATATGTCACATTGTTGTTTTCGCAATCGATGAAACCATACTTGAAGCCCAACATGCTTCCACTGTGATCACAGATGATACACCCATAACTAGTGGGGCCTGGGTTGCATTTTAACGCGCCATCAAAGTTGATTTTGTAAAATACCAAAGGAGGAGGCATCCATATCTCTGCACTTTTCTGAATTCATCCTGTGCTGTATCGAGAATCATCCAACTGTAAGGATCCTGATAGTCCCCAAGCCTTCATAATGGTAGCTTCTACGTTTGTAGCTTCCCAGTCCAAGCTATTCCAGGATTCTGTCTTTATAGTTTCTTGTAGCCTATTTGTGATGATATCCCATACTCTGTTCGAGGACTTAACTTTCCCTTGGAAAATCTTGGCATTTTGTTCCATCCATATTTCCCAAAGCAAAAAATGAGGAAAAACTTCCCATAACCGATTTAGAATGGGATTCAGAAAAGGGTTGTTGGTCCATTCTATGAGCGTCTGGTCTGGATTTTTCCTAACCCAGTCTGATGTTCTGAATTTCAATGCACATTGATCCCACATGTTGGAAGGAAATAGGCAAGCATCTAGGAGGTGGTTGATTTCTTCTTCTTCAAGCTCGCACATGCAGCACCGATAAGGTCTGGCCATTCTTATTTTTTTGATATTTTTTCATGTTAAAATTAATATTCTTATTACTAGCCAACTGGAGATCGTTACTTTGGGCCACAGTTTTTTCTGTCACAATTTCTTCCACTTCTGATCCATTGGTTAGATGTCGGCTTATTTCAATAATTCATAAGCTTCCTTCATTGTAAAATAACCTTTTGGATAGTATCCCCATTAAAGCTTGTCTTGCCCTGAGTGCTTTCTAATTCGCCTATTGTTAAGGGATTTTTCCAATCTATCTACTTCCTCCCTTAGACCTAGGCGTTCCCACCATTCCCTGTTTTCACAGACCCGAAATTCCTGGTCATATTCCTGGTGCATCCATATGTTAATTCTTTGGTTAATAATTTCTTCAATGAGCCACTGAATTTCCACTCCATGAACTAGAGGAGGAATTTGCTTCCATGAATCCTCCCATACTCGATATTTTTATCCATTCTTTACTTCCCAGAAGTTGTGGTCTTGGACCAACCTCCATTCCAGCCATGTTGTTCACCATATGTAAGACCTTGAGACATCTTCATATAACTGAATGAGATTTCCTCTATCCCAATCTTTTGCATACTTCATATGCCAAACCCCTTCCCAGGGTTCCTGAAAATGGGTAACCCATATCCACCACAACTTGGCTCCACTTACCACATTTACCTTCTCATGGTCCCTGAAGCCTAATCCCCCTTGATGTTTAGGGGTGTAGACTGTTTCCCATTTAAACAGATCCCACTTCTACCTTTCATTGGTTCTGTTCCATAGGAAATCCTGCTGCATGTTCCTTATTTCTTTCAGAATGGCCTTTGGAGCCTCCAAGGTGGATAATAGATAAGTCGGAATTGCCTACAGGACTGATTTTACCAGGACTAATCTGCTTGCCAAATTCAGGGGCCTCAAGGTCCATCTAGTCAACTATTTCTTCATGCTATCTACTAATTCCGTCCAGGATCCCTTCTTGTCTATTGAATTCACCAAGGGGGTTCCTAGATATTGGGATGGAAGGGATCTCTCATGAAATCCTAAGATACGACAAATATTCCTCGTAGAGATGCAAGGAGTGTTGAAGAAGAAAAACTAGGATTTTTGGTCATTTGTTTCCAAGCTTGCATATGATGTAAATATTGTATTTAATCATGGTGTGGAGCTCAAGGAAAAGGCCCCACCATGGATTTAGTATTTTATGTTTTGGTGATTAAAATCGGTGTCGATGGATTGTGTGCTATCGATGCACAATATGTTTGACACATCATGTAAAATGCAAATTAATAAAAAAACCACAACTAGCTATGCGCCGCAACATTAAATAGATGGGGGCATGATTTCATAAGGAATAGGGGGGGAGAATTATTCAAATCCTTGAGCCTATAGAGGAAAACCCATAAGTTGTCAACTACCCATTTTTGTCCTTTTGTGCCTAGTCATCTAGAAGTGATTGAAGAAGTTATCTCCTTGAGATGCACTACAACAAAAACTGGATTTAGTGTCGAATTTAGTGCCATATTTTAGTGTAATTTTTTCCCAATTGTGGTGAACAATCTGGTGCTAAACCTGGTGCTATTGTACATTTTCGTAAAACGCCATCTATTGCATCTTTTTTTCCGTCCTTTTTAACATCCATTTTTGTGCCCATTTTTATGCCCAATTTTTTGCATCTTTTGTTACGCCTTTATTTCCGCCCAATTTTGCAAATTCTATTGCATCTTTTTTTGCGTCCTTTTTACATCGTTGTTTGCACCCAGTTTCACGCTCAGTTTTGCATCCAATTTTGCGTCTTATTTTGCTCCTAGTTTTTCATCAGGCCTTCCACCCAATTTTGCACCATGCTTTGCATAAAATTATGTGCCCTATTCTGCATCTAACGTTGCATCTAGGATTGCATCCAATTTTCGGCCTAATGTTGCGTCTAGTTTTGCATCCAATTTTACTTAGAATGTTGCATCCCCGTTTGCATCTAATTTTTTATCTTGTTTTACGCCTTTTTTTGTATCCATCTTTGTGTCTAATGTTTCATCTCGCTTTACGTTGTATTTTGCATCTAGGTTTGCACCTAGTGTTTCATCTCGGTTGATGTCTTTTTTTTCATCTATATTTGAGCCCAATGTTGCACCCAGTGTTGCGCCTAGTTTTGCAGCCATGTTTGTATCTAATATTGCATCTAGTTTTGTGTCCAATGTTGCATCCCATCTTGCATTCAATATTACGTCCAGTTTTACATCCAATGTTTTGTCCCATCTTGCATCCAATATTGTGTCTCATTTTAAGTTTTTGTTGGCGCCAAGTGTTCCTTCCATTTTTGCACCTGGTGTTACACCTAGTTTTATGTCCATCAATACACCATATTTTGTGCTCAATTTAATGTCCAATTTTACATCTAGTTAGGAGTCCACTTTTGCATCTACTATTGCGTTTAGTTTTGGACCTATTATTGCATCTAGTTTTGAGTCATTAATTGTGTCTAGTTTTGAGTCTCCTTTTGCATCCAATTTTGCGTTGTGTGACATCCATTTTTGTTTCCATATTTGCGTCTAACATAGGTCAAATTTTGCATCCACTTTTGTGTTTGGTGTGACGTCCACTTTTACATCTTGTTTTGCATTTAGTGCTGCATCTAATATTGCATCCATCTTGCACTACTACATTTTTTACCATTATAAATACATTCCAACATCATTAGGGCATGGAGGAATCAAACCACCAACCTCCTGCTTGTAAAACATGCGCTCTTCCATTGAGCTAGGACCCTTTAAGAATCAGAAAAAGGAGAAATATTAACACATAGATTTGATAATTTTTAATTCTAATAAAAGACAATAAGATCCAAAGACATTCAAGCTTAAAATCCAATTTAATTTTTCAAACACACTAATAAGCACAAAAATATACCGTCCTCGAGAACAAAATATCATAAACAGTTACGCAATCTATTAAAGTGGTCCGGAAAAGAGTCTTAGAAAACAACATAATGCATTGATGCATACCTAATAACCTAAAATTGATATGGACACAGAATAAGGGATGTGTTTAAGAAATAGTTGTAGAATCCAATTGAGGATGTGTGTGTTGCTACATAAATTTTCTTATTCATTGATGAGGTAATTTTGTTCAGCAATGGGATGGTAAGAGAAGAACTCATGAATGGTTACTAAAAGAATATGCCTACAAACTAAATAGTGCTACAAACTAAAGATAAACTGAGGGAATATTTCTTAAATCTGATAAGAAGTACATATGGGTTTAAAGGATACACGAGTTAGATCCTTCACTGGATATGCCTAGAACAACCACCTCAAGAATTATTGCATTTAACCATGGTGAATATCATTATACATAAGCATAGCTTCTTCTCCAGGGCCATTGACTTGTTGGATGATTACAAGCACACAACCTATTACAACACAAATTAAGATGAGAATAAGTGAAATTTTAGATTGTAAATGTATAACTAGATACAAAAATATGATTGTACTGAGTATGACTATGATGCTAATTTGATTGAAGAATCTAAGGTATGTTTACTTTTTCTTTAACCCTCTCTATCAAGGTACGTCAATTTTTTACCCAGTTGACTTGACCCTTCGGTGACAAGATCAAACCTAAAAGTATCCGAGTATAAGGCTGATTCAAAATAATGGTTATGATTATTTAGTGATGTTATCTCCTATACATTATTTATTATTTTGTTATTGTACATGACATTTGGTGAATCAATGGAGTTTTAAAGTTGAAAGAGATGAAAGCTATGTTTAATTTTTATTGCAGTTTAAAATTTAAATTGATTTGAGCAGTATTATTCTGGAACTTGTTTTATATTTATGTTCATGCATTAAAGTTTATTTCTTATGTTAAAAATTTTCCTAACCCTAAAAATTTAACATGGTCAACCTAAACACATAGCTACTAGGTCCATAAGGGAGTTCCAAGAGCATAGTCAAAGTTGGCCTCAAAGCCCTCCAAACAGGCCTCTGAATGAAAGGTTCCCTGCATTGTCCTGGCTATGTCAAAACACAATAAGCCACCTCAGTAGAAGAATGATGGATGGGAGGTTGATGCACATAAGCCCAAGTCTCCAACTAAAGGCTAGTGCTAGTGCAGGTCACTTGAGTTCAGTCAAAAAACAACTAAGAGATCAGGGAGGATTAGATGGGAATAGAATGCAATGCTTTTTATGGCGAATGCACAATAAGAAAACTTAAAAGCATTCTAAAAATAGCAGAAAAAATCCTCTACATAGCAATTTAATCCAAAGTGATTTGCATGCAGAGCTTCTAAGCTTTAGGGTGTTTTATTTCCTTTTTCCAGCAATAAGGATGACTTGGTTGGAGGCGATGAAAGTGTTGAAATTTGTAGCAAGGAAGTTATTCTACGTTGCTTGGTGTCTAGGCATGTAGAAAGGACCTAGGTGACTCTCCTAGACATTTACTTTAATGTTATAAAGTGAATGTGAGTATTTTGTTAAAGTGTCAGTGAAAATGATTTCATTTCACAAAAGTGTAATTTATCTCACCCATAGAAAGTGAAGAGTCGCTTGGGAGGTGAAGAGACAAATTAACTTGGGAAAGTGAAGAGAGAGTCATTCTCACAATTAATAAAAAGAGAAGTAGGAGAGTTTAGACACACACAAGTGAATGAGAGATGTGAGAGCTGAAGAAAAGAAGAGTGAGGAAAAGACTACAACTAGAAGGGACAAGGCACAAATTGCAAGGTGTGGAAGAGGAACTAATCCCAAGAAAGAGCAAGGATAGAAATCACAAAAGTAGCAGCTGGGCACAAAAATCAAGGCAAAGAAATCATTGTCTGTAGAATAGCATATGGTCTGTTCTGTATAGATACATGTGTGAGAAGAAGAAGGGCCATACTAAATGAGTTTCTCACTATTGCTGGGCCATACTGCTTGTGCACTGTTTGGTACTGTTGGGCATGCATTTCGAGGCTATAATTTATTGTCATGGAGGCTGTACTGTTTGTGGAGGTCGTACATCTCATTCTGGCACATTTTTCTAGGATGGTAAAGATTTATATTTGTTGTTTCCATATTTATTTTCGGTGGGCTGAGCATAATAAAATATCTCTCGTGGACAGGTTTCCCTTTGGGGTTTTTCTAAGGGAATTACCCAAACATCTTGTGTTAAAATGACCGGTTGAAAGTGGTTGTTTACTATTTATGTTTCTACTGCATATAAGTTATATTCCAGTGTATTTGCAATTATCATATTCAGCATTTAATGGTGAATGTATTTAATTGTTGAGGGTAAATGATTGCGATTATAGATCATACCTAGGGTTAGAAAACTAACAGAAAGTTATATACAGATTTGAGAAATAGTTTATGGGTTGGACAATAATCTTCTGTGGGCAGTGTTGTAGCAACAAACCACTAAGTTCTTTTCATCCTCCAAATCGCAAACCACTACGTCCACTGTAAGAAAGGAGATCCATGGTAGCATTTCACCTGTGATTCGCTATGAAATAATTAATTTCGTGGTTAAAATGTGATTTGGTCCATTGGTTGTCACTGATTAAATTGTGTTGCAGTGTTATGGTTAGTTAGGATGGACATTCACCTCACCCTTTTTCTATTATTTTGTTGTTACAACTGTCTACAAAATCTGATACCAACCAAGTTTAATCAAATTCATTTTAGGTCTTGAACTATTTAAAAGCAGCACAGGAGATGATCTTTTGTATGCCGATGATCATCTTGTACTTTGTGCACATTTGTTGATTAGATGGAAGCATTCACCTTTTCAGGACACCCCATGAGACTAGAAATAACCATTCCAAATGGAGAGGCTTTCCAACTATAACAAGGGTCAATTTTCCTAAAGTTATTACACAAATCTGCCGTGCAGTTTGGCATAAAAATAGATCCCCAAACTTGTGATCTCTTTGGTCACAATTCTCTACAACAAGATTATCTGCAGGGTTGGTAACAAGATGAGCAACATAAACTACAAAAACACCACCATAATATTCAATCAAGGGTGACCAATATCACCCACACTCTTTGGAGTTTATATTAATGAACTTAAAAATTGGATTTCAAACCCCACAGGGCGTTGTAGGTGGTTGCCTTTTTTATGGGGTTCCATTAAAAAAAAAAGTGTGGAAATCATTGTCTTTCGGCCCATCTTTCAGCTTAATCCTGACAACAGAATCAATGTTGTCTCAAGGATAACCAGTATTAACAACCTTGGTAAGACAATGTTTCCAACTTCAATTTCAAGATACTAAAGGTAATATTTGTGTTTTTCAGACTTGTGACAGCTCTCTTTTACAATTGAATAATTTGAGGGCCATACCTCCAGCAAACAAGACACAACCACATTCAGAGGGTACTCATTGAGTCATTACCATTCTCTCAAAACATATTCAAGAAAATAAAACAGTCTTGCATGGTTGCACTCTATCATTTTGGTTGAGTACAGTGTCTGCTCCCTCCCCATTTCCATGACTTCCCATGCCATGGATACTCCATGGGGTTCGATGCTTGGAAAACTTCAGCCCAAGTTGTAATTGACATCCATACCCGGCCCTCCAATTCTTATGCATATTTTTGCCAATGTATCATTAATAGCTATATTTGAGAAGCCTCTCCCCTCAGTTCTTCATCAACACCCCCAGCTTACTAACAAAAATCTTAAAGGAAGTACCAAAATAGAGATATAAAAAGCATACTCAAAGGCCACATGGACTGAGCATACTCCAAAACTCTTATCATTACTTCCACAGCTACATCCATTTCAAGGAAGGCCTTGTTTGTACTCTAGGATATAACAAATTGCAATTACCTTAAATCCTAAGAGTCCCTTTAGCCTAGCTTCAGGCTTATAACTTAATTCCCATCAGCTACACATGGAAACAGATAATAAACTTCTAAGGAAGCATCCAACTTATAGACTGTATCCAGAAACCCAAGTCAAAAATCAGTTTCATCTTCAAATGCCATATCTATCATGAAATCTATGATCCTAATCACTACAAGTGTAGAGACTCCCATATCTCCTTGAGATATAAAAAGCATACTCAAAAGCCACATGGAATGAACCAAGAGAAACCCTAACTCCAAAACTCTTATCATTAATTCCGCATCTACATCCACTTCAAGGAAGGCCTTGTTTGTACTTTAGGATATAACATATTGCAATCATCTTAAATCGTGAGAGTCCCTTCAGCCTAGCTTTAGGCTTATAACTTTATTTCCATCAGCTACACATGGAAACCGATAATAAATTTCTAAGGAAGCATCCAACTTATAGACTGTATCCAGGAACACAAGTCAAAATTCAGTTTCATCTTCAAATTCTGTATCTATCATGAGATCTATGATCCTAATCATTACACATGTAGAGACTCCCACATCTCCTTGAGAATTTTCACATAGTAAAAAGACCAAATATGTGGCACAAAGAATATGAGAGACAGATCTTGTCAGCCAATTGATTCTGATCTGATTTCCTCTTATACCCATATTGGTTGTACTCTTTTATTCCCATTGACCTACTTTTGTAGTCATTCGTTGGACATTAGCAAAATTATCTTATCTTATATTACTTCTGCTTCTAAATGGATCCAATTACAAGAGGCGGCATGAGTAAATCAGAATCTCCAACACTAGGTTAGACAGGCAATGCAGAATACAACACACATAACTGGTGAATGTCAGGATTCAAGAATATCATCACCCACTTCTTCTTGGACTTGGATGTCAAAAATGATGAAAGTTGACAACATTATTGGTTTAGGCCTTCTATCCTTGATGCCCTTCGAACCCTCCTAATCCATTTTGTTCTTTTTAGGCTTCCTATGATTTGATTGCATCTCTTTTGGCACTATATGTATTATTTTATTTCTTCTACAGTTCTCTGAGAGATGCTTTAGCACTCTCAATATTCACTTGTCTTTGTACTTTTTATAGTCTCTTTGGAAAATTATGGCCACTAGAGGACATTAATATATAATTTAAAATTAAATCAAATTCCCTGCCTCCATAAACCTAAGTAGAATTACTGAGATATACAAAAAGAAAAATCCATATGAATGGCTAAGTACTAGAGGGTAAGCCTTGCAGTCACCTTATTCTTATAATTGCCAAAACTTGTGGTTTAATCTGATCATACAAAAATTATTAAATTGATCACTTTAATTAGTTTTCCAATACAAATAAATGCATATTCAAATTAAATGTAGAATCCAGATATATGCTAATGTTTATTTTCTTCAAAGACACTCATAACCTTGCACATAACTCTTGTTAGAAAACCATCTAGCCAGAACCACTGGAACAAGAAAGACCAAGAAACTACAATATATAAAACATACAAAGTTGGTGGGCATGAATAGGGCAACATAATTTACAGCCAATGAGATAAGAGTGATCTATCCAAAATTTGGAAAGTGTCTAAATTTTGATATATTATACCTGTTGAGACAATATAAGTCAAATAAACAGAATTGAAATTAGTTTAAACTAGAAAGAAACCACAAAGTGACAAAACATAGCATCACAACAAGCCAATGTTTAAAGCAAGTTGCACACCTACCAGATTCAATTCACAATGCAACTCTAATGTGTAATGTCGAATTTGAAATAATATAAAATGAATTCAATAACTAAAAACATAATTGAAAATTGCGATATTAGTGTGGAATCTAATAGAACATTATTTCTTACCAGCACCTCTCTTGCTACAGGAACGACATGAGGGGCATCTCGAATATATTGTTCCATTGTTGGTAGAAATGACTAAGGTGGCTGCATCAGAGATTGAAATGTAATGAGTCTATGTAGTTCAGAACATGCATTAAACCAAGTTTATGTATGATCCACTAATAACTTAGACAACTATAAATTTGTTCCCATCTAACTTTACAGAGAATGTTTCAGATGGTTCAAATACCTGACCCAATATTGGGAACTGGAAGTTTTGGGCAAGTTCTAGGCCTTTGCAAACTTCATAAAATTTAGACAGAGTCTCTGCCTGCATGCAAAACCTACACCCATTATAATGATGAAGGCTGAAAAATAATCTATTAATTATTCTGTTTAGAAAGATGCATGACGTGTCTGACTAATTGTTTAAGCAGTTGCACTCCACTATCATACAATATGCTTTTATTTGATAATGACAAACTTAACTGTAGATTAATATTAACAATCAAATATCTATAACTAATCAGGTAGCACATATAAGTCTTACAGCCAGTTTATTGGCCAATAGACCAATTTGACAAATAACAAAAATTAGACAAAAAAGTTCAAAAAAAAAAACCAGAAACAACAGATACCTGTTGACCAGCCTTCCTATAAATATCAAGGCCTTTGATGGCTTCGTGTCTTGGCATCTCAAAAAACTAAAATCAAATATAGGTATCGATCAAAACATATCCTCAAGAAGAAATCCACATACATCTTGTACAAAGATAATATTGAAAAACTTAAGATAAATGAGACCATAAAATGCAATCAATCATACCTTGTCCACCAGATTAATAATACCATCATTGATTGCACAATAAATCTTAAAGCTTTCCTTTAAGACCTACAAAGAAATGAGCAAGCAACTAAACAACAATGTAAAAGCATATAGTAAATGTAAAATTGGCAATTCTAGCCCTAAAATACATCATTTCTGATTACTTGCAAGTTGTGGTTAATTCACTTGGATAACATGCATCACTAATTTAATCTCAGAAAACTCAAACATCCAGATTTAAAACGCAAATTTAACTAACTCTTGAATCCCTATTTTTCACATTGCTAAAAATGACAGACAACTCCCAGGTAGTGACAAGTACTGGCAATTTAAAATTTCCTTTCATACTGCCTTGTCATCCAGATATCAGTCAAGACTCTAGAAAAAACATATTTTCATCAATGCAAAAATGTAGACTGTAGGATTATCAGCAAAACAAAGAGAATGAACTTAAAACTTACCAATGCCAAGGCATATTGAATGACATAATTGCCAACAGCTGCTCCCTCTGGCTGAAAACAATGGCTTAAATGTAATTAAAGCAATCAAAACACCATGGCAACATACCAAACTGGGTAAAAATTGTTTGAGAAATGTTAGAAGAATGCAAATTTTAAAAGAAGCACACAAGAAATAGTGCAGTTACTGATAAATTCCACTAATTGTTAAAAACTCAACACTATCACACACTACCTGGAAGCCAACAAGGCGGTAGAGTAATTGTTGCAAGGTAGGCAGATGCTCTAACAAATCCTCATTATCCAAGTCTCTTGTTTTGCTACGACCCTGTGAACAATGGTAAAACAAGAAATATATCTTCAATGTGATCAAGAAAGAGCAAATTAAATATAATTTACATTAAAGCCTACATATGCCACAGCACTGCATACCTTATCTTGTCCATTTGATGCCTTTGATGGTAACCGCTCAGCTTCTACGTCATACTTCAAAACTCTATAGCACTCGAGACATACTTCCAAGAATAATGCATATGTGCGAACCCATGCAGAGCAGTCCCAAGCTGCAAAGAATAACAAACAAATTGCTACAATATCAATATAAATAGTATAGCTGTGTGGCCCCTGCATTTCATAGTATTAATTCTTGCACATGATCTAGGAACTAAGAATCAATCTCATGAAAGAATAATCAACAAATACTCATGCAATGGTGTTAATCGGAACTGAAATCAGTTTCCTTTCTATATATTTAATAAACAATGAATGGTTACAATACCAATGTCAAGCAATAGCTTAACTCCATGAAAAATTCGAATACCTAAGGAGACAATTCGAATTCAGTGAGTGAGTCTAGCTTAACTGACACTCCACCATTAGTTCACACTCAGTTAACCACTTGACCAAAACCCTAATTGACTCACCAAACCCTAACTGAAGTCGGAGTGCAATAAATGACTAAATCTCAACTGAAGGAAATCAAACACATGTCATAGCAAGCCAACCATCAAGTGCTAGTGCTCCATGACTTCAATGAACCCCAATGAGGTTAACTGAAGCTAAACTAACCATTAGAAGTTGGTGGAGGCACCTTGTTGACTCCAGATCATTAAATAATAATAAATAACCATTAAACAATATATTTAATGATAGGAGGCACCTTAACTGACTGGTTGAACTGATTGTAACCACCAGTTAGCAATTAGGTGCATTAATGTCACTCAAATCACCCCCGGAGTGCTCCAGTTAGCCTCCTTGACTATAGGAGAAGGCTAATTTATCCTCCTTGACTATAGGTAGGCGTGGGTGTGATTGGATGATGGCAATTAATGCTCCACTGATGTCAATTAATGTCAATTATACTTAGGATAGTGGTTTAACTAGGCCAATTTGACCAAAAGAGTGTGTATGATGGTAAATGTCTCCAACACCCCCCCTTAAGCTATACTCAAGAAGAGTTAGAAAACATATATGCATAAAATGCTAGGGCCCCGGCAACTAAGGCCATAGGTGACCCTGTACAATGTTGAAACTGAAACAATGCTCAAAACAAACTAAGTGAGGAAAAGAGGGAAAACCCAGTGAGAAAACCACCCCCTCAAGCTGAACACTGAAAGTAGTCTGGATCACCCTGATGAACTCACCCCCAATAGTGAACGGAGGTAAGTGAACTTCTTTTCTAAAAATCTTTTGGTGAAGATGTCTGCAATCTGCTCATCAGTCGGGCAGTATTGCAGAATGATGGTCCTGTCATGCACTATCTCCCTGATGTAGTGCATGTGAATATCTACATGCTTGGTCCTCTGCCTGGTAACTAGCTCTGTGGATATCTTAATAGCACTCTGGTTGTCACAAAAGAGGAAAATGGACAAAGTACTACCAAGATCAAACTCCGAAAGAATTCCTTGCAACCAAACTGCTTGGATGCAAGCATTCACCGCTCCTCGATACTCGGCCTCTGCTGAAGATAGTGCTATGGCAGCCTGCTTTTTGCTTGACCAGAAAATAGGGCCACCACCAAACATGAATACATATCCATAATTTGACTTCCGATCAATAGAATCACCCGCCCAATCGAAATCTATGTATCCAACCAGCTCTAGCTTGGAGTCTGCAGCATAGTGAATGTCGTAGGTCCTGGTTCCATGAATGTACTGGAGGATCCTCTTGGCTGCCTTCCAATGAAGATCATGAGACTACTGCATGTATCTTGATACAGAATTCATGGCATAACAAATATCAGGCCTAGAATGTGTCAAGTACAACAAGCTACCAATCAGTTGTCGATAGATAGTGCAGTCCATGGGAGGTGTGTGTTTTCCTTCTTCAAGGCTGATCCCTGAAAGGAAATGGAATGGTGCAAGCCTACATTCAGCCATGTTAAACTTGAATAACAGGTCTGAAATGTATTTATACTGAGTGACCATAATCCCATCATAATTTTGCTCAATTTCGAGCCCCAAAAATTGTTTTAGAAGCCCCAAATCACTCATTTCAAAGGCATTATGGAGAGCAGTTTTGATGGCTGAAATGGAGGCAATTGTGCTACCTGTGATCAGTAAGTCATCAACATATAAAACAATGATAATTATATGACCATCATTCTGATGTAAATACACATTTGGATCTGATCTACATCTCTAAAATTTTTGCGAGAGAAGGAAGGCATCCATCTTGGAATACGACTCTCTTGGGGCCTGTTTTAACCCGTATAGTGAATTCTTTAGCTTGCAAACCAAAGATGGATTAGTTATGTAGCCCTCAGGATGATTCATGTATATATCCTCATGAATATCTCCATGCATAAAGGATGACTTAACATCCATGTGATGCACCTCCCAGTGCTTGGATGCGGAAATAGCCAAAACAAGGCAGATGGAGTCCATTTTTGCAACCGGTGCAAAAGTCTCATGGTAGTCCACTCCTTGGACCTGAGAGAAACGTTTTGCTACCAGCCTTGCCTTATATTTGTAGGTGCTTCCATCAGCAGCAACCTTTGTCTGAAACACCCACTTGCATTGAACCAATTTCCTTCCCCGAGGAAGAGAAACTAGCTCCCAAGTAGTGTTTTTCTGAAGAGAATTCATCTCTTCATCCATGGCAACTTGCCATCTCGGATTATTTCGAGCATGGTAGTAGGATTTTGGATCTGAAATAATCATCAAATAGCAAGTTTTGGACAGAAAATTATCAGAACAAGAGAGCGCAATACCTGCTCTTTGGAAATCAGACCGGGTTCTCCTTGGATCATCCAGATTTCCAATGTTGTCTCTTGCGGAGGAGAGTGTCTGTTGGGCCCATGTAGGAAGATGATTTTGCACTTCATGTTCTGATTCAGTATCTGATGATTGCTGCACACTGATATCAGAAATCAGAGGATCCTATTGGAATATAATCCGTCAGGATTATACGTTATTGTAAATATTAGGAATATGAAGAGACTCTCGGATGTGTGATCCCAAGAGTCATTGTAGATGAAAAAATAAAGGAATTCTATGGAGAAATAATAAGAATTTGGGACTTATTCCACCTGAAAGTGGTATCAGAGCACCACCTTCCATAACTCCTGGCTGCATTTCAGTCCTGGCACTCTGCCTACTAGACGTCCGTTCTGACCTCTGCCAATTTATTTCAGGCTGCTTGCAATTCGTTAGTTTGCCTCTGCTTTTCTCCTACAACCTAAGTGCCATAATTGTATGTGTTATTTTGCAATGGGTCTAATTTGAGGTATGAGAGATCCTTTGATCTTGCATTTTGATAACTGCTACATTATTTACTCCCTCAATTCGTTGCATGCTCTTTGACTGCCCGAACGACTGAATTCTTGGTCATACGTTTGCTATACCTAACCCTTATTTTGGAGTTGTGTTCTTTTATCACCGTCTCATACATCCTATTGCTACGAATTTCTTCACCATCCCATAGTGCTCACACTTTTCTATTGCGATTATTTTTCACCGTTCAATCTTGCTCCCACTCCACCACTTGCTGAGATATTCTCCACAACAGTGTTGAGAGGGTTGTGCGCCATTATTATCCCATCTACACTCTACAACCATAGCATGTGTGTTGTAGAGTCCTTGTGCTTTCTGCTCGAACATGGGAAGAATCCGCATGCTGTATGTGAAGTCCTGTTGTCTGAGCTGGGATTTCATGTGGATATTTGTTTTAAGAGCTGCAATGGATAATTGAGTACTGCGGTCAACCAAGATGAGATCTCAGTACCCAAGCTAAGAATTTGTTGAAGATTGACGTAGTCTTTCTATTTTGATGCTACGAGTTCGTTGAAGACCGGTGATTGAATATTGTTGGTAGAAGATTCATGCCATTTCTCAATTGTGTGAAGGTAAAATATTGTTACTACTCATGATCGTTGGACTGCATAAAACCTAATTTTGCATGAAGAGATTGAGTGGGAATTATACAAAGATTTTCATGTGTATGAATTGAGAATAATGCGGTTGTATGACCCATTTTTGTATGAGCATGGTTGCTGTGTATTGATGAATCGTGACTGCTATTTGATGCGTTGGAGAAATAATGTATGCTGCGTATGAATTCGAGACTGATGTATTGAAGTAGTGATATTGAAGAATATAAGTCTTTGTGAAGAATTTTCTTTTGTATTTCAAAGTTTGTATGACAATAGCAGAGACATTGACATTGTTGTAAAGCTCGAGGAAGGTGGCAGAGACTTAGACCTGCACCTTTACTCTTTCTTCTTTTTTCTCCTACTGTTTTAGTTGCAAGATTCAATCACATAAGATGCAAGCTATAGCATCTATAGTTGGTGCCACTCTCACTGGCAAAGACACTTATCCAGAATGGTGGAGGAAGATCAAATCTTCCTTCATCTACAATGACCTTTCGGACGGTATTTGCGAAGGCACCACAATAGAGACAGAAGATGGAGGGCCCATAACCAGAGACCTAGGACCTCCAGAGTCTGAGAAAGAGAATGCCATTTGGAAAACAAAAGACAAGAAAGCTTAGCGATAATCACTTCCAAAGTCAGTGAAGAGGTGAGCCAGCACATATTTCCTGCAAAGTCATGTTTTGAAGCACTAAAAACGTTAAAATATCTGTATGATTCACACTATGAAATGGAAGTTATTCAACTAATGCTAAAACTATTCAGTTTAGAAGTAAAAGACAATGATCCCATGTTACTTGCCTCTGAAATCAAATCTATCATGCACAAGATTCAAGCCACTGGTATGAAACCAGATCTTCCCCTTGCAGCATTTGTAAAATCTTTGTATCCTTCTCACTCCAACTATCTTGAGTCATTGCAAGCAAGTGACAAGTTCAAATCACTAACGTTTGACACCCTGGTAGAGAAGATAGCTGACAGAGAGAAAGCTTTTGGTAAGAATACAACTGAGCATTTTGGATAATCACTTTGCTTTGCTCAAAAAGCAAAGAACTACACCAAAGACCAATCCAATGATCATCCCAAAGGAGAAAACAACAAGAGAGTCAGAGGAAGAAGAAACTTCAGAGGTAGAGGAGGCGGAAACAACTCCAGCAAAAGATCAGATTTGAAGTGCAAGCGTTGTGGAAAGATTGGACACACAACAGATCAATGTTGGGCTTCGTGGGACTCCATCAAAGACAGACATAACCAGAAGAAAGATGACAATAAGAACCAAGATGCTAGTAAATATTCAGATTATGCTCATTGTATTGTTGCACATTGTAATCTTGGTATTAATGAAATGACTTCACTTTAATCTTACACAGATTGTTGGCTACTTGATACTGGTGCAACATCACACATGACTTTTAGAAAATATTGTTTTGAAGAACTTAATGAAACAATAAATGGCATAGTTTACTTTGCAAATAAGTCAAGTCTTAAACCAAAGGGAATGGGCACCATTCGGCTGAAGATGCATGGATTCCCTGATTTCTTGTTGAAGAATGTTCTTTATCTTCCACAGTTGTAGAGAAGCATGTTGTCCTTGGTGCAGATTCGACAGCAAGGCCATTCCATCCACATGTTTGATAGAATCATAGAAATAAGAAAGTCCTCTGACAACCAAGTCATCATGATTGGATATGAAGATGGGAAGCTGCGGAAGCTAAAGGGTTCATCTGCAAGGGTTTAGAACTATGCCTACCTCTCTCAGCATGGAGAAGGTAATTTGTCATTAAGTTTATTGTGGCATGCAAGATTTGGTCATCTGAATTATAACAGTCTTCGTTTGTTGAGAAAGAATGGTGTATTTGGTTTGCCCACCATTCCCAAAGAAAAGAGCAAATGTGATGCATGTATATTAGGGAAACACAGTAAGCTGCCATTCCATGAATCTAATTTCAAAGCAAGTAGGAAATTAGAATTAGTGCATTCTGATTTATGTGGCCCAATGCCAAATCCTTTTTCCAATGGGAATAAGTATTTTATGACCTTTTTTGATGACTACTCAAGAATGTGCTGGATTTACTCATTAAAGACAAAATCAGAAGCATTTCAAACATTCAAGGACTTTCATGCATTGATAGAAAAACAAGAACAATCTAAAATTGGTACACTTCGTACTGACAATGGGAAAGAATAGACTTCAAATGCTTTTGAATATTGTCTTCGCCAACATGGAATTGCACATCAGACTACAGTTCCCTACAATCCTCAACAAAATGGTGTAGCAGAAAGAATGAACATAACCATAATGAATATGGTACGCTCAATGATGTTTTTTAAGAATGTAAAACTAATGTTTTGGGGTGATGCAGTGAAATGTGCAGCCTATTTGAGAAACAAAAGTCCCTCAAATGCGCTTCATAACAGGACTCCACATGAAATGTGGTTTGGCCATCTCCCTTCAGTCAGGCATCTCAGAGTTTTTGGTTCCACCTGTTATGCCTTGATTCCAAAGGAGCAAAGAAACAAGCTTGGTGCTCGAAGTAGAAAATGCATTTTTCTGGGGTACGAAGAAAAATCCAAGGCATACCGTCTGTATGATGAGTTAAACAAGAAGTTTGTTATTTCCAAAGATGTCATTTTTCTTGAGCCTAATAAAAATGACCAGTCCATTGAGAGACAGCTTGATCGTTTGGAAAAATATCCTCATCCAAAGAAATATTCTAAAAATGAATATGAAATTCCAAACCTTGAAGGGGGGATTCCTATTCTGGATCAACCTTTGGAATTTCCATATGAAGCACCAACTCCCCCACATGAAGAAGTTCCTGCTACTTCACCTAAACAAGAGATTCAACTGGATGATATGATTGAGAGACTTGGAAGACTCAACCTTGAAGGAAATGAAGCACCACTAGCTGACCAACCAGGACCATCACGGAAGATTCCTAAATGGGCCACAAAGAAACTTGAAAGTGTCCATCCGGATGAATTTGGAAAGACGGCAACGAGAAGTTCAAAAAGACATGAAGATGGAGGAGAAGCAGATAATTCAGGTGATGACATGGATGTATCATTTGATTGTGAATTTAATTTATCTGCTAACTTTGAACCATCTTCCTTTGAATAAGCTTCTACTCGAGTTGAGTGGAAAGAAGCTATGCAGAATGAGTATGATGCACTCATGAAGAATGGAACTTGGAAGATGGTTGACCCTCCAGTTGGAACCAAACCAATTGGCTGCAAGTGGGTGTACAAGAACAAATACAGATCAGATGGCTCACTTGACAATCACAAAGCGAGGCTTGTAGCAAAAGGCTATGCACAGAAGGAAGGAATTGACTATGAAGAAACGTTTTCTCCTACAGCAAAATGGGCTACCATTCGTACCTTACTCTCTTTAGCTACTCAGAATGGGTGGAAATTTCATCAGATGGATGTGAAGACTGCTTTCTTGAATGGAGACTTGAAAGAGAATGTCTTCATGTCTCAGCCAGAAGGCTTTGTTGTGAAAGGAAAAGAGCAAAAGGTATGCAAGCTTGTCAAATCCTTGCATGGCGTAAAACAAGCGCCTCACGCATGGTATGAAAAATTAACTGAGCATCTTTTGAAGTTAAATTTCGAACATTTTGATCTTGATGATGCAACACTGTTTATAAAGAAAGTTGGAAGATTTGTTGTGTATCTTGTGGTGTACATAGATGATCTTTTGATGAAAGGGAACAATGAGAGCTATATAGCATCCATAAAGAAAGCTTTGAAAAAGATCTTTGAAATGACAGATATGGGACATCTCCACTATTACTTAGGAATTGAAGTCACTCAACATCCTAAGTATATATTCCTATCTCAGAAAAAATATGTTGGAGAACTACTAGACAAATTTCGCATGACAGAATGCAACCCTATCTCTACTCCAATGGAACAGAAAATGAAGCTCACATCAAGCGAAGGAAAAGAATTTGAGGATGCGACCAAGTATCGACAACGTGTAGGAAGACTTATAGACCTTACAACAACTAGACCAGATATTTCTTATGTTCTTGGCATACTTTCAAGGTTCATGCATAAACCTTGTGAAGGACACTGGTCAGCTGCAAAAAGAGTTCTAAGATACTTGAAGGGGACTCAAGACATTGGGCTCAAGTACTCTAAGGTGGATGACTTCAAACTTATTGGGTACTCAGACTCATATTTTGATGGTGATAAGGAGACAGGAGTATCAAATTCTGGATACACTATGAGTCTTGGATCAGCAGCTTTCTCATGGAGATCACGCAAATAGTCAGTTCCGACAGATTTAACAACAGAAGCAGAATATGTGGCTGCAGCTGAAGCAACAAAAGAAATAGTATGGCTCAGGAATATACTTGAAGATTTTCAATAAAAACAAGAGAACTCCACTCCATTATTGATCGACAATACTTCTGCAATCAAGCTGGCTAAGAATCCCAGATTCCATGATCGAACCAAACACATCAACACAAAGTATCATTTGATTCGACATCAAGTAGAGGCCAAGACAGTTTATCTTCGACATTGTTCCACAAATGATCAAGTTGTAGACATCTTCACCAAAGTGCTTGGATGAGAAAAGTTTGAAAGATTCATAAACATGCTCGGACTTACTAAAACCCCTTCATATTAAGGGGGAGATTGTTGGAATATAATCCGTCAGGATTATACGTTATTGTAAATATTAGGAATATGAAGAGACTCTTGGATGTGTGATCCCAAGAGTCATTGTAGATGTATCAATAAAGGCATTCTATGGAGAAATAATAAGAATTTAGGATTTATTCCACCTGACAGATCCAAATTAGGGTCATCACCCCCAATTTCATCATCCAAATATTCAGTGGAATAGGAAGGAAACTCAACAGTTTTCTCCTTCACTAGTTCCACCTCCTGAAGAGGCTCATCGAACTTGACACTTCTCTCGATGATGATCTGTTTGGTCTTGATATCCAGCAGCTTGAATCCTTTAGATTCATCAGGATACCCAATATACAAACACTCTATGCTCTGCGGTTGCAAAGTACTTCTTTTATCAAGAGGAATCCAGGCCCATGCAGTGGACCCAAACACCCGGAGGTTCGACACAGGTGGCTTGTGTCCGAAGTATGCTTCGAAAGGAGTCTTTCCTCTCACTGATGAATGTGGCACCCTATTCTGAATGTATTCTATAGCATGCATGGCTTCAGCCCACAAATTTGCAGCAATATTCTTTGACTCCAACATACAGGTGGTCATCTCTTTGAGAGGTTGGTTCTTCCTTTCCGCTACTCCGTTTTGCTGGGGATTTTAGGGAATTGAATGTTGGACCTGAATACCACTTTGGGAGAAAATTTACAGCAACTCATTACTAATATACTCCCCTCCATTATCAGATCTCAAGATATTGATCTTAAGCCCAGAGGAATTTTCGATCAAGGCCTTCAATTCAAAAAAAAATTCACATACTTCTGATTTCCTTTTGAGAAAGAAAACCCATGTATACCTTGAAAAATCATAAATAAAAGTAAGGAGCTACCTTGATCCATTCATGGATGTGACAGGCATTGGACCGCTGATATTAGAATGTATCATCCCCAATATGCTTGTAGCTCGGTTTGCCTTCCCCCGATCGAACTTGTGCTCAGGGTGTTTTCCAATCACACAGCCCTTGCAGACTCCCGTGGTTTCCTTGATCACTGGGAGGCCTTCGACCATGGAGTTTTTCTGTAATTGCTGCAAATATTTGAAATTAAGATGGCCAAATCATTCATGCCAGAGCCTACTAACCTCATTTCCATGAGTTAGCAGAGCGGTGGGCTTTGCATCCGCAAGAAAGTGAGAGAACTCATAGGATTTTGCATGATGATTTGCAAGGCCTTTTGCAATGAGTTTCCAGGATGCAATTTCTGTTATCTCAACATCATTTGGTCTGAAAGAGACTCTCTTAGGCATTCCTGTATGTGTCATCTGATAGACACTAACGATATTTGCTGCTAGAGACGGTACATACAAAACATTAGAAAAAAAACCATTTTCTAGATCTATAGCACCTTGTTCTTCGGAAATGATGGTGGAGTCATCTCCCATGTGGATGGGGATGGATTTTCTGGTCTCCAAGGATGAAAAGGAGTCTTTTTCAGCCATCATGTGATTTGAAGCTCCACTGTCAATCATCATTGCTTTGGACTTCGAAGTGCTTGCCATGAGGGCATGACCTTTCTCATGTTGTGGTTCCCGATCTTGGTGATCTCTCCTCCGAAAGCTCTCCAGAAGATTGATGTGATTCCTCTCAAGGAGATAGGTTGCTTCATCAATATTTTTCTTCATGGAGGCATGTTCACGGTGAAAAAAATTCCTGCAGTAAGAACACCTGATTTTTTCTTTCCCATTGTGCCCTTTTCCTTTGTTCTTCCTTGAACCAGAAGATTCATCATGCTGCTGATTTTCCACTCTAGGCTTGGGAGCATCAAATTTAGTTTTCTAATTTTTATGCTGCTTTCCTTTACCCTTCAGATCTTTGGGCCCCAAGGCATGGATGGCTTGATCACAGGAAGATCGGATGACCCCCATTTGGACAAGCTTGTCATGTTCATTAGTTAGGGACTCAATGAAGGCATTGAGTGTAGGCATCTTCCATCCGAGGGTTGTGAGCTTCCCCGCATGGAATGTAGAAACAAAAACTGAATAATCAGCCCCGTGTTTGGAGAGGATGGATAGGATGAGTTGATCATCCTCCTTCTCCACTTTGCATTGCTTCAAGAGGAAAACAATATGCTTGAACTTTGTAAAGAAATCATTCAGAGTCTCGAAATTGGAAGGTTGGAGAGACATGAGTTCATTTTCGAGTTGGTAAACTCTCAAGTCATCATGCTTTTTGTATAGAGATTCCAATTTGTCCCATATTTCTTTCGGTGTCTTCGGATTCGTAAGATGGAAGAGAAGGTATTCAGAAATAGAGAGGCACAAGAAACCAAAGGCTTCATCCTTCTTATTCAAGAATCTTGATTTTTCTATGGCAGATCCAGGCTCAACTTCAGTGTCCATGGCGACTCTATGGAGTCCTTTGGAGCTGTTGGAGTAGGGTCCCACAGCTACAGAAGAAGCTGCTAGTTTTGGCGGAAAGAAGATAAGATGGAGCTATGATGCCGTAGCACGGTTCCAGCTGCAGATCAGAGCCGGAAACCATGACTTTTTGAGATACGAAAGTCAAAGAAAGGCAACGGTACCTGAGCGGTCGAGAAGGGAGAGCTCACCCACTGCATTGAAGGCAATGGCAGAAGACAGGAGGGCTTAGCGACCTTCATAAAGAAGAAGGAGCAACGAGGCTCAAGCATTGAAGACGAAGGACAGAAAAGAGAAGCGGTGCATAGTACCCATGGTCAGTTTCGGGAAGCATGGAAGACTGCAGAGAGCTGTGGTGTGACGGGAAGTGGCTACCTCAAGGACAGAGAGGACCAACTGTCACTAATTAGGGTTTGGGTTACTATTGGGACAGGCCCACAGTGTTGTAAATGCAAGACCTTTGGGCTGCTTATAAAAGAATGTAATTTTGTATTGAAAAAGGTTATCTAGTTGGTTGGGTAGACAGTTAGACAGTCATGGTTGAAATAGGCAATAAGGATAAGTAGACTGTTGTAAAAGCCGAGCTCTGGTTCTGGAATTAGTTGTAGCAATCTTATAGAAACCAACAGCTGGCTTATAGAGTATGCATGTAACGATCCGCAGGGATCGACTGAGAGGGAAGAGTATGTTGTAAGAGCAACAACATAAAGGTAGAGAAGAAGATCTAAGAGAGAGGATCTTGAGCTGCATGTGAGGTGCAGCAGAACTGTGTTTGCCTTCCCTTAAGCTATAATAGAGAAAACACAGTTCTGTGGACGTAACTTCCATCCTGGAGGTGAACCACATTAAAATCTGTGTTATGCGACTGGTTTATGTGTTATGTTTACTTATGCATTGCTAAGTTATTTCATGGACTTTGTTTGCAGTTTAATGGATGAATGTATTAATCAGTTCACCACAGCACAGAAGGATATTCATAAGTTAAAATCCTTTGGCATGTTGTATGTGTTTCATTTATGTTTGCGTAAACAGCTACTGGTTGCAGTATTGAATAGATTTGTATGTTAAGTCTTGCATGTCGACACGAGCAACGCTAAGTGCGCTAAACCGCGGAGGTAGGATATCACAGAGAGGTGATACCGCACCGGCAGAGAAGCTGCGGTGCGCGATACCGCAGGTTGAGGACTTCACGTTGGGCAGGAGCTGCGTGTCACACGGTGCATGGCGTTGCGGTAAGGCTGGAGATATCGCAAGTCAGGGGAAGTGCGCATCATAGAAAAGGACCGCACAGTGGTGTAAAGGAACATCTCGCAGCTAGAAGAGATGCGCGATAACGGGATCGTGCGACGCGAGCAAGAGGTCGCGCAACGCATAGGCACAGAGGGACATCTTGCAGCCAGAAGCGCTGCGAGCCGCAAGTAGGATTGTGACAGAACCTGGTCCAAGACGCTTGAGTTCTTGGCCAACCCATTAGAATCACTTCGGGTGAGACTTCAGGCCGTTGTGCGGTTTGTCGCCAAAAGGGACAGTGAGCTAGGGGTGTTGTTGGTTGATTATAGTAAACCCGAGTCTGCCCATGCAATCAACAGGAGCGCAATTGAACCTCCATTTTATTTTTCCATGTGTGGAAATTGTATGGAGTCAACAGAGGTACTGAGGAGGCCATCTGGATATGCTGTAGCGAATGCTTCACCTGTAGAAACCTGGAAATCAAAACAGAAAGGGAAAAATAAGGTTAGACAGCCTGCACATTCTAGGATTTCATCACACCCAGCATATTCAATCAAGCAAGCTTGATCAACAAGTTCTTTACTTGGGATATTGAGTGGTGATCCTTGGCTTCTGGTGCAATGCTGGAATTTTGAGCTGTTGCTCACTTTTCATGGAGAAATCTGTCAAAAAGCTTGTTTTTGAGAGATAGATCTTCATCCCACTGTATGCTCTGATACCATATTAATTCTTGCACATGATCTAGGAACTAAGAATCAATCTCATGAAAGAATAATCAACAAATACTCATGAAATGGTGTTAATCGGAACCAAAATTTGTTTCCTTTCTGTATATTTAATAAACAATGAATGGTTACAATACCAATGTCAAGCAATAGCTTAACTCCATGAATAATTCGAATACCTAAGGAGACAATTCTAATTTAGTGAGTGAGTCTAGCTTAACTGACTCTCCACCATTGGTTCACACTCAGTTAACCACTTGACCAAAACCCTAATTGACTCACCAAAGCCTAACTGAAGTCAGAGTGCAATAAATGACTAAATCTCAACTGAAGGAGATCAAAGACATGTCATAGCAAGCCAACCATCAAGTGCTAGTGCTCCATGACTTCAATGAACCCCGATGAGGTTAACTGAAGCTGAACTGACCATCAGAAGTTAGTGGAGGTGCCTTGTTGACTCCAGATCATTAAATAATAATAAATAATCATTAAATAATATATTTAATGATAGGAGGTGCCTTAACTGACTGGTTGAACTGATTGTAACTAGCAGTTAGCAATTAGGTGCATTAATGTCACTCAGATCACCCTCGGAGTGCTCCAATTAGCCTCCTTGACTATAGGAGAAGGCTAAGTTAGCCTCCTTGACTGTAGGAGAAGGCTAAGTTATCCTCCTTGACTGTAGGTAGGCATGGGTGTGACTGGATGATGGCAATTAATGCTCCACTGATGTCAATTAATGTCAATTATACTTAGGATAGTGGTTTAACTAGGCCAATTTGACCAAAAGAGTGTGTATGATGGTAAATGTCTCCAACACATAGAATGACAACAAACCAGGAAAGAGATATTAGTTACTTTGAATGAACCACTAGTATTTCAAACCTACCTAACATCCACAATATCATTTTCCATGTTCAACATTTTGAGGTTCAGATACCATACCTCCTACGATATACTCAACATTTTTTCTCTCATCAAGTTCTTGATACCTGGTTCAATCAAAAACAGGGTAAATAAAATTTTAAGAAATAGTCCACAACAATTCAAAAGAAAAGTACGATATAAACTTAATCAAAAAATTATAAACAAGAACTTGAGGCCAGGTAGACCATATGCATGCAAGCAAACAACCAACAAACATTCAACAAACAACCATTCGTAACACTGTACATAGACAAAAAAAAACCATCTGTAACATTGTACATGTATGCATTAGGTTCAATCGACATATTTTTTATAAATTCATGGGATTCATCCAAGCGTCCGGCACGGCCAAGTAGATCAACCATACGGATATAGTGCTCTGGGGTAGGCCTGATTTGATGATGATCTCAAATCATGCAATATACGAATTTCCAACCTTCATCCACAAGACCTGTATGGCTGCAGGAAGACAAAAGAGTTGCGAAGGTAATATGGTTTGGTATAAATACTGTCTCTTGCATCTTATCAATGAGTGCAATGGAATCACCACCATACCCTGCAATCATTGCATGCCAAGCAGTTATATCCCCTTTAGATACTCTATCAAACACGAGACAAGTATTTTCAATACACCCACATTTTTCATACATATAAATGAGTGCACTCTCAACAAAATCATTAAATCCTAGCCCACTTCTAATACTGTAACCATGGATCTCTTTACCATGTCGCAGAGCTACCAAGTGGGAACACACTGGTAGAACAGTAGAGATAGTGACAGAGTCTAGTATCATTCCTGTAACTTGCATATGTTGAAACAATTTCAAGGCTATATCACTCTGCCCATCCTCAATATACCCTAAAATTAGTGTAGTCCATGAAACTACATTTTTTTTGTGAGATTCTGTCAAATACTCGGTGTGCATTCTCGATACCTCCAAACCTCACATACATACCCAAAAGTGCATTTTGTACTTCTACTTTGGACTCAAACCCCATTCTCATAACATAACAGTGGATCTCCTTACCCCGTTGCAGAGTTATCAAGTTCGAACAGGCAGGTAACATGCTCATAATTGTGACTGAATTCGGCTTCACACCTGCTGATATCTTATCACGGAAAAAATTCATCCCCCTCTCTTGATGAACACCACTCTGCACCACTCTGGATGTAACCAGAAATCATGGCATTCCAGGAAACAAAATTCCTTCTACGCATTCTATCAAACACTTGGTGTGCATCCTCAACACACCCACACTTTGCATACATATCAACCAACCCATTCCCAACAAAAACATCAGACTCAAAACCAAATTCTCTATATGACAATGGATCTCATTACCCTGTATCAGAGCTTCTAGACTAGCACAGGCCTTCAAAATAGAAGGAAACGTGAAATGATCAGGCTTAAACCCTAAATCTAGCATATGCTGATAAATTTCAATGGCCTCCTCATAACAACCATCCTTTTCACATACTCCAATCATTGTATTCCATGAAAAGAAATTTCTTTCAGGCATGACATCAAAAGAAATACGAGCATCAGCCAGGCTTTCGCACTTAGCATACATATTAGCATGCCTGGTGCCCAAAAAATCAGTTGGGAAAATTCCATTCCTAATTATCAGAGAATGTATTTGCCTACCCTTTTCTAGGGCTTTCAAGTTGGCACACGCCTGCAACATATGAGCATAGATATCAAATTCAACTATAACACTCACTTCTCTAATCGCATTCAGAAGATCCAGATCAACTTCCTTCAATCGGCACTCCAAACATAGAGAATATATGGCTGCTTGGGCGTTTTGGTCTTGTTTTGTTTTTGAGATTTTAGCTCGTATCTGAGAACTAGGAGTCATGATTCTATTGGATGTAAAGTTATTTTCATGTGTGTGAATAGTGTGATCAAATTCAATTTCTATTCATACCTGGTTCGGGCAACTGATCTTGGAACTGCTCTTGATTATGTCAATGTTGATGGCAGTGTTGTTGCAACAATGTTGTTGGGTTGGAGGTGACACAATAAACATGGCTCTTGATTTTTTTATTGATGTGAATTTTTATATTGGCATCAAATTTGTTGATGTGTAAGTGGAGGTTATATTCTTGAATTGGAAATATTTGCTGGAGGTTATATTCTTTAACTAAATATGATGAATAAGATAGATTATGTTCATAAACTAACAACATTAGTCTTGGTCATTGCATTGTAGGTGTTGATTGCATTTATCATGGGGTTGAAGTTTGAAGTTCGGAGGTAATGGAATGATGAAGGGATATTCATAATTTATAGTGTTCTTGTTATGCACTTATACCCTTGGCTTCGAATGGTCATCGGGTCGTCTTAGTTGGTTGGTTCCCAACGAGATTTCCCCCCTTGAAATTCGGTCCGCAGGGCAAAGTATCAGTGTTGCGGTGAATTTGTTGGTCACTTTTGTGTTGGAACAGGTTTTCTTGTCTATGCCATTTGAGATATGGCATATTTATCTTTTATGCCGCTTGGTCCATGATCATGAATGTATTCGTCTATTTTCTCCTCCCGGAGACCAAGAATGTGCCTATTGAAGAGATGATGTGAGTGTGGACACAACACTGGTCTTGGAGCAAAATGAATTTGGATTATTTGAATTTCTTGTCCAATAATTTGGATACCTTCTAAGAAGTGTGTGAGCTAAGTGCATTAACATGATTGGGAATCTAGTGTGAAGTTGACTTCATCGTTCATGGCATTGACAAGGTAGAGTGCCTATATGGATGATTGAAATTTGTTTACTTCAGGTGACATTATAGCCTTCCCATTTGAATCCTCTACGATATCTAACACCTCTCGATCCAAATATATGTTGAGTTTGGATTGAACTGCCTTATTTGTAATCCAATCTGCTACCTAGTTCACACTTCACTCACGAGTGAACCTTGCATTTTTAAAATCCATAGATAAGAAAAAAACCCATCCAAACTATTGATTTGTGTTCCCACCATGAAGGATTTCCCTTCTTGGTGAGATAATGGATAATTAGAGGCAAATTTCCTACGATTATAATACTTCTAGGCCTACAAACGTTTGCAAGCATCACTCCATTAATGAGGCCAAAAATGTATGTATGTTTTTTGAACAAGATCATAAGAACTGGAGGTTCATCCTAAGAAACCTACCAGTATGTTTACATAGTTGATATCTAACTCTTGCTATATGTAGATTGTTTTTCATTGCTCGATCAAAATTGAGTTTAGCACGTCCTTCATCGAGAGTAGACCATGATTATATTCGAAAGGGGATCCTATTTGAGTGACAGGGTCAATATTCTAGGCCCAACAATTACAAGAATTTGGATTCATCTTCATAAATGATAGCTTTAGACTATGAATGTTTGATTGATTCAATCGTTGCAAGTTTTTCTCTAATTAAGGGATGTGTACAAGAGAGGATATTTCCCTAAAAAAATAGAGTGTTATTGACCTTCCAAATTGTCCATATAGAATATGTTGAGGCTATACTCCACATGCTATAGAGACTTTAAAGGCTTCCATGGACCACTACTCCAATTCTAAAATAGTTGGTTAGCATTTCCCACTAGTGGATTAGCCAAACTTACAAATTTCTCCCATTATTCTCATACTTATATGGCACAAACACAAGTAAGGAGAAGGCGGGAGCAATCTTTACACTTATTCTAGCAACATGAGCACCATGTAAGTCCTTGAATACCTTTGTGTTTTAGAGCTTCCCTTGAGAGGATTTCATTTATACACGAAATTTGAAAAAGTTATCACATTTTCCTAACATTTGAGATCCCAATTTTTCCTCCATATCTTCAATTTTTGGATTTAAACAAGTTTCATAAGTGATATAAGATAAAAAAAAAATTCAAAAAATAAACCCCTATTGGAGAATCTCACCTAATAATATTTTCTCGTTCTCTAAAATGATTCAACCTCCACTGAAGAATGTCCCCACATATGTTAGC
>LPNX010945943.1:124728-137135 GCA_001517045.1 Pseudotsuga menziesii
GAGCCAAAGGTCTTGTATTTAGTTTTTACTAGCATGTGACCCCATTTTCCTCACAACTCTATCTTTACCATTAGTTACTTTGCATATATAGCGTTTTAATAATGGTGTAAATTTTTGGAAGGATGCACTAGCATACTCATGAAACTCAAACTCATTGCTACCCTTCCATTTCAACATTTCCTATAATTTATGGTTGTGTAGACTTCAACCTTTGTTTCATTTTCATTTATAAACTACAAGCATGACACATCTCATCCATACTAGGATTTAGACTACACCTTGTTTCTCTCAGTACGAAAACGGCAAAAAAAAACGGTTCGTTCTTTCTATTACTCACGTTTTCTTTTCAGACACCCCACCCCACCTACTTTAATTTTTGTTGGAAGCTATTACTAAAAGTATCAAATTCCTAAACCATATGTTGGCATTCTTACTACCTATTGGCATTCCTATTACTAAAAGTATCAAATTACACCACAGGTTTCTTACTACCTATTGTTTCTGTTGGTTCTTTTTTTATCAATGTGTCTATTTTGACACATTCCTCATTTCCCTTAACTGACTTCTTGTAATTATCCAAGAATTTAGTATAATATTTTTCATCTGCAGAAATCTTGTATGCATCATTTTGTCTAGTCACACCAGTTGCCACTGGCTCCACTAAAGCACTTGCAACCTCAACACATGCAGACATAGCTTCCTGAGCTCAGTGATGTCGTTTAGAGTGAGGTAGGACAACTTCATCACTCAGTAGGCTACTTCTTAAACGATATTTATCAGCAAGCAAGCAGATCATTTTAGTAGCACTCTACTGCTTATGAGGATTGGTTATCAATTATTAATGTATCTCTACTCTAATAAACAAGATGATCAATTTAGTTTTGGAATGAATTTCTTTTAATCTGTGTTTGTTGTTCATATTTAAAAAACTTTGTAGGTATATTTGGGAGAGCAGTATGTCAACAGTCACACTTTATCAGATGTTACCTTTTTAGTGGAAGCTGAGTGACGTTATGTAGTAACACATTTAATAAGTTTATTGTAAATGGCATATCATTAGATCTTTGAAAGGAGATAGCTACTCAAAGAAGTATGAATTGGTTTCTATGGAAAAGTTAAGATAAAGCTTTCCAGAAATATTGAATGAGTTATTATAGAATGTTGTTTTAACTTTTTACTCTAACAAATGCAAACAATATGGGGCTTAAATGTAGGTAGGCGATTTTATGCCCACAGGATTGCACTTCTGGCATATTCAGATGCATTTAGTGCTATGTTTGATGGTGGCTACCATATATGAGTGTCATTTTGTTTTGGCATGGGATACAAGTGGTTATCTTAGATATGGCTTGTCTCTCATTTTCTTATTCCTATAAAATTCAAGTGATATAATTTGATGTTATTGTAGACTGCATTGTCTACCCTAGAATTTGATATTGTCAAACATGTTAAGTGCACTATGGCTTCAGTATCTATCTAAATTTTTATAATCAATTTTCAGTAGATAAATAATGATATCGGGAAATGGGTGGTGACTATAAATTCCCCCTATGTGCCTTAAAAGTGACCAAGTTCAATGGTTAACCAAAACACTTTATTTGATACACATCAAGAAGTTGGAGAGTTTACAAACACATCGAAACTAGGTATTGTGTTTCTAGTTTCAAAGAAAGACATCATTATTTTGCTTGATTCAAATGTTAGGTTCATATTTCAAGGGAATTAGATTTATTTTGATTTAAAGCGGAATATAAATATTTTTCTAGGTTAAATAAGAGATTTAAGAAAAGAAAGTAGGAATTTGCAGGGTTTCCGATAGATTTGTTGCGCAACTATTTTTTCCAATTGTATGACTATACTTACATATTGTAAGATTGTATGGACTATACATAATTCGTATCACATATCCAATTTTTGGGGGTGTTTTTTCTATTGTCTTTGACGCCTCAGAAAGTGTCTCTATAATTTTTATTTTTAGGTTGAATTTATGGAGATTTAGGCAAATATAGCTTCCTTACACCACCTGGGTGATGATGTAGCACTTGACTACTTTGTTTACAATTGCTCGGTTGAATTTGGTATTTTTTTTAACATCCCTTGTGGGATCCTCCTTCCACATAGTTTGCATTCAGTGTGGTTGTGGTGAATTGGCATATGCATTTGATAACCTGGCATGCTATTTGTGATGAATGTACAAGAATTATCAATGGGCATGGAGTCAAGGCTGAGTATCGATAAGAATGATCAATTACTAGTAGTGGAATCATTTGAGAATGGTGGAAGATATGAGAATTACAGTCCACTGACACAAAGCATTAGCTAGGAATTTTGTGTTAACTTTAGAGGAATGGGTGAAAACATTTGAACATGGATGAAATCAAAGCTTCCTATCAGAGGGTGAATTGTGAATCATATATTTTCATTCAAATACTGTAGACAACATATATAAATGGAAAACTTAAAAAGAAAACATTTACAAAGGAAAACACAGACTGAGAAATATTGGCACATGAATCGCTTCTTTGAAAAACTTTGTACTTCTACATAGATAGTTTTATTAAGCTCAGACATGCATTTCACTACAAATATTGTTTCTTTTTCTCAAACTCTGAACCCCCCATACATTGCCAAACATGAAGAATATATACAAAATGTTCTTCGTAATGAACCCTAACTGTGTATTAGCGAAAAACTAGTTTTTTCTCACAAATGCCTAAATTTGTGGAATTATGTTTTGCTTCTCCTCCCTATGAAACTTCATAGGTTTTAATTTATATTTTAATTTGTATAATGTATAAGTAAATAATATGTGTATATATTTAATTATTTTAAATCACATAACATATGAACTATATATTTTTATTTATATTAAATATTTTAACATATGAACTATAGTAACATATTTATATTAATTATATTATATTATTATATTTACATATTTTACCATTATTAAGGTGAAAGAAGTTTATATATCATAAGGGTGTTTATAAAATATTTACCTATTTTATAAATTCTATTAAGTATTATATTTATATTTCTTACAAGTATAGTATGGATGGACTATGAATGTATGTATTTTAACATAATTCCCTAAAATGAAGCATGTTTTGTTGGGAGAAAGAAAATGGGAACAATTTCAATATTATGTTTCCCTTGTGGTTTGAATTTTGTACTTTGGTGGGGTGTTTTAGAATAATCTCACTTGTTATGCATGCTTTAATTGGTAAACATACCCCATATGCTTTAAATGATGACAATGATGAACTAGATGACAATGACAGTGATGATTTTTTTGATGATGACGATGATGGAAATGATCATGATCATGATCATCGTCGTCATCTTTGTCATAGTCATCATTATTATCATCATCGGCATAATCATCATCCATATCATCATCATCGCCATTGTCCTTGAGATCATCATCATCATGATTATTGGCATTTTCATCAGTTATTCATCATTACCTTTGGAATAAGAAATAACATCTAACCAAAATATGTGATTAGTGGAAAAGGGACATGGAGGACACACACAATTTATGCATGACAAATAACAACTTACTTTTTAAGATGATCAACATCATCATTCTCATTGTATTCATCATCATTGTCATTGTCATCAACACCATCATCATCATTCATTTCATTGCCATCATAATCATCGATGATTTCATCATTTCCATTATCATCATCATCATCATCATCATCATCATCATCATAATCGTCATCATCATCATCATCATTGTCATCGTTCTCCTCATTATCAACAACATTATCATCATCGTCATAACCATCCTCAATATCATAATCATTATCAACATTTTCATCTTCAACATCTAGGTGTGAAATTGGATGCAAAAGTGAATAAAAACATGGATGCAAAAAAGGATGCAAACATGGATGCAACAAAAGTAGGCACAAAAGTGGGCGCATAATGGGGTGCAACAAAAATGGATGCAAAAGGTGATGCAAAATTGGATGCAAAAAATGATGCAATCATGGAAGCAAAACATGATGAAAAAAGTGGCGCAAAAGTGGATACAACCATGGATGTAAAATGGGATACAAAATTGGATGTGAAAGTGGATGCAACAAAAGTAGATGCAAAAGTAGTCATAACACCCAACGCAAAACCCAATGCAAAAGTGGATGCAAAAATGGATGCATAAAGGGATGCAATAACTGATCTAAAATTGGATGCAAAAAAAGATGCAAACGTGGATGCAAAAGTTGAAGCAAAAGTGGCTGTAAAACTAAGGCCAAAAATGAGTGTGAATTGAGACATGACAAAAGTGGATGCAAAAGTGGATGCAATAGTAGATGAAAAAAAATACATAAACATGGATGCAAAATAGGATGCAAAAAGGGATGAAAATGTGGGTGCAAAAGTGGACGAAAAAATGGATGCAAAAGTGGATGCAAAAATGGCTAAAACAAAACGAGATGCAAAACTAGACTCAAAATAGGATGTAAACTTTGACGCAAAACTTGGTGCACAGAGGGATGCAAAAGTGGATGTAAAAAATGATGCAAAAGTGGATGAAAAAAAGGGCATAAAAGTTGTGGCAAACATGGGCATAAAAGGGGGTGCAACAAGAGTAGATGTACAAACTAGACACAAAATTAGGTGCAAAACTAGGCTGAAAACCTGTCGTAAAACCTGATGCAAAACCTGGTGCATAATCAGTTGCAAAACCCGATGCAAATTACATCGCAATTTGCACCAGATTTAGAGAAAGGACACAAAAAATGCCTAAAATAGCACCAACCCTTGAAATTGCGCCATTTTGTCCAAAAATTGAAGAAAATATACTGAAATATGGTCTAGACGTAAAAAAGGATGCAAAAAGAGACGCTAAATCCAGTTTTTTTTGTAGTGATGGGAAAGGTATGGAGGTCAAATTCGAATTTGGGAAGTGTGTTTCTGACTTGTGGGGCAAGTAAAATCTTGGGAATGGATGACCAAGCCATTATGCACCCATGAATTTCATTTCTCACCCATCCTCATGGAGTTTTGGCTCCCTCACGCCGCAGGAAGAGACTGAGCTCTCTCCTCCACAGTTTGGTTGTTGATTCCTTCCCTTCTCCAAACCCAGAATGTGTTTTGGGTGTTGCTAGGCGAATGGGAAGAAAGGGGCCATGATTTTGGGGTTTGAGGAGGCCATTTTTTCCCCTGTGAACAAGATGGGAGTTCTCCTCCATGTTTCTGCTGTTTACCCATTTTTATCCATGGCTGAAAAGTCATTTTTTGGTTGTTGAATGTATGTGTAGCTGGAAAAACCCATTTTCTTAGTGTGGCTGAGTGAAAACGCAGCAGGGTGATTCCATGAAGGTGGGTAACACTTTTTGCCCAAATTTGGCGATGAAAACCTGATTTTTTACTCATGTTCTAGATATAAGCCCTCGAAATGCATATATGCCATGTGAATTTCGACTTGCAGTAAAAAACAAATTGTAGAATATTATGTTAGCTTCCTAGCGATATTTTTTTTTAAATATTCCGATGTCATTTAATGTGTGAAATTTTGCATTTAGTGAACTGTGTGACCTTAAAAGTTTGAAGAAGTTAATAAGTGGCTTGTGTCCAACCCCAATAATTCAATCTTACATTAATAATTTAAAATATATAGATATGAGCATGACCTCCATAAAATGCACTGTGGTCTGCATATTTTTTTGTTAATTTATTTCACAATATACAATTATTTATTATTTTTTGAAAGTGACCACATCTGATTTCAACATCATTTTATACACATGTGTGTCCAACCCAACTTTTTTTCACTATTTTGAAAATTTGAAAAAAAAAAAACCCTCTTGAAGAGGACACATCGATGTGTGGGCTGTGCATTTAAAAAAAAAATGGATGTGTATATTTTACCCTGCGGATTTTTCTTTGAGCTGCTTCGAAGTTGTTGTCTTGTTTTCTGAGTGTAAGTTTTAGAACTAATTAAAAAAAAAACCCATATGAATGCCAAAATGCATGCATGATATCTCAATGGATAGAGCATTCAGTGACGAATCTATCACTATGAACTCCGCTCAGTTGTGTGCCATGAATGGAAGGGTTTACACCCCTAGAAGACACATAGAAACACTGATTTTTCTTGTAAGAGCGCTAAATCCCTATTTTTCAGGCCCTCAATCGAGTTATTAAGCTTGATCGAGGTATTTAAATGCCTCGGTCGAGGTTTTATCGGAAGCTCGATCGAGGGTTTAATCAAACCATCAATAGAGGGTTTGTTAAACCCTCGATCGATCTTATACCTCGATTGAGGTTCGGATTTTGTTTTTATGTGCAGGAATGGACTTGGGCATTGATGGCATTAATGTCATTCCAACCACCTTCCTAACCTCATTTCCCACCCGAACTCCTAAAGAATATAGCATGATGGATAAGGATGAATCAGATCTTATTCCAGAATTGACACAAATAAAGAAATTCATGATATCTTATAAAAAACAAAATGAATACTTGCATGAGCTGAATGAAAATTTAATGCTTTCAAATAAAAGGTTGCGAGAGGATTTAGAAGAAAAATAGGTTAATTATCAAAATTTGGTTTGTGTTTCCAAAGACATACTGAAGAAGAAAAGAGCTTTACATGAGCAGTATGAGAAAGTCTTGGATCAAAATAGAAAGTTGCAGAACAAGGAGCTGAACCGGGATGCTGAAAACACCATGTTACAAAAGAGATCACAGGTCCTTCATGATATGACCTTATTAGCTGAAGTTTCTAAAAGTCTTGTATAGGAGATCTTGATTAGTATCGAGTTAGTAGAATTAACAGATAATAGATAAGGTTGTTGTATTTTGTCCACATGGAAATCTTAAGTATTTGTGTAAATTTTAAACTTGAATTCCTACTTAAGTAGAGTTACTATTTTTAGTTGTTCAAGATCCATAATTTAAGGATCTAGAAACCTTGTTAATTTTTGGAAAATTAGTTATATATATGAAAGAACTGAGACAGAAGAAAAGGTTGGAATCAGAGATGGGAATCCACTTTTGATATGTACTGTAAGACATAAAAAACTTTTTTTGCATCTTCAATACAGAACCTACTATGATATGATTATGATTATGAACTTATTTTGTTTTCTTTATGAACTGTAGTTTTTATGATTTATCCTGTGTATGGTCAATTAAATCCATTACATGATTCTTATGATAAAGTGCAGTTACCATTTAATATTTATTGAAAAAACCAATTTTATTTCATGAATTCATGCTCGTACTCCTTCTTGTCATTGTTAAAATAATCAACCCATAGTTTACCCACTTAGACATTAATTCATTTATTTTTGTCTTATTTTCCTAGTTCATGAGTCCCACCTTGTGCAAGTTGCTAATTGCCTATCCATAGAGGTCAAACTTGCCATATTTGACTCATGTAGCACTTGGGAAAGCCTTAGGAATCAAATCTGCTTTATTCCTGGCCTCCTAGGTGCCCTTCTACTTTTTCTGCTTTATTGCCTACTTTTTCAGTGTTTTAAGGCACATAGGAAAGCAAGACTAGGTGAGGTGAACTAGTTTTTTGTCCTCTTCATCCTCCACTCTTTTCTCCATGCAAAAACATGTATGAGCTGCCATTCCAATACTCTTTAGCTTTCCCATGTGCCCTTGCCAATTCGTGAGCTCCATGACATATTTGGGATCAACTTTTTACACCTATGGGGGATTTGCCTATTTTGAGTAAGCCTGCTTTATGCTAGTTTTGGATGCCTCCTTATGCATTCGAACTATTGATGTATTCTATATATTCAGAAACCTATGTTATTATAGGGTTGGCGATTGTACACTCAGTTAATATAATTTTGTGTTACAACTCCATATTCAGTCTCCATTGTTAGCAATTTTGCATGATCAATTGATAATTGTTGTGGGTAAAATTAATATACTACTGGACTGAATTTCTACATGGTATCAAAGCCATTGTAGGTTGTTACTCTCCTTCAAAAATTGTTTTGCAAGTTCGACATCAAGACTGGGATCCTTCTACTGACAGTCGGGACAGATTTTCTAAAGCTATGGATTCACAGAAAACTATCTTGACTCCCTTCAACTATTTTGAATGGAAAGCAGATATGGAGATCTTGTTGAGAGTGAAATTCCTCTACAGGGTGACTATGGCAACAGAAGCAGAGCCCAATACAGCTGCAGAGAAGATCAAATGGCACAATCAGAGAGATGAGGCCTATGGCCTCCTATGTCTCAGTATTTCCCGAGACCTCCTTTTCCATCTCGATGGATTAAATTCACCAAATCAAGTATGGGAGAAGCTTTCTAATATTTTTGGAAAGATATATGAGATGAGGGGACATCAGATTGAAAATGAGCTGATTTCTCTGAGTCCCAGTAGCTTTGAATCCCTGCAGCTATGTTTCTCCAAGTTCAAAGCACTATTTTTGCAGCTGAAGCAGTGTGGTATCGAAAAGAAAGATGATCAGCTCATATTGGCCATCCTCTCGAAGCTAGGACCTGACTACTCAGTCTTTGTTTCGACCTTCTATGCCACAAAACTCACAGCTCGAACTTGGAAGATGCCTAGCCTTTCAGATTTCATGGAATCTCTCACACAAGAACAAGATAAGCTGGTGATGATGGGCACCATCAAACCATCCAAAGATCAAGCTTTGATTGCTGGAGATTCGATGGTGGATTCAAAAAGCAAAAAGAAAGCTAAAAATCCACCTGAGCAAAGAAGAGACAAGATGCAGTCTCCAGAGGATCATTAGAGGAAATTTCAACTCAAAATGGACCTCCTAAAATGAACTAATAAAATAATAGTTAAAATAATAAAATAATATTTATTAATTTTGGAGGAAGAAAAGAAAAAAACTACTTTTTGTTTGTATTTTTGACATATCTCCCCGTGTTTTTACTCAAATTTCGATCCGGAGAGCTCGTTGGATGTGGAATTAAATTCCACATCCAACGAGTACCCACTCGGCATACTTTTGACGGACCCTACTACCCCAAAAACAAGAAATACCTGAAAAAATGGAATGATAATGTCATCATTCCATTTTTTCAGGTATTTCTTGTTTTTGGGGTAGCGGGGTCCGTCAAAAGTATGCCAAGTGGGTACTCGTTGGATACGGAATTTAATTCCACATCCAACGAGCTCTCTCGATCTAAATTTGAGTAAAAACACGGGGAGATATGTCAAAAATACAAACAAAAAAAGTAGTTTTTTTTATGATACCTATCCCCAAATTTATATTAAAAAAGTGTTTAAGACCTATACGGTATTTCAAATTTAAAGCAATTTCATTGGCTAAAACATGATGACATGGAATTTGAATAAAAGTTAAAAGGCCCATTTTGAGTTGAAATTTCCTCTAATGCAACAAGGTCCCAAGAAAAATACCCAGAAGAAGAAAAACAAAGGTGAAATGAACAAGTGCTCGTACTATTCGAAGGGCAATCACACTGAAAGCTCTTGTATGAAAAAGTAGATTGATATGCTGACCAATCTCCTAGAGAAGAATGGAATCTCCCTTCCAGAAAGCTCAAAGAAGAGAGAAGGAGGATCAAGTTCCGATGACAGAGAGAGAGTTCATGCTCTAGTTGCTGGCACATCAAGCTCACCCAGTTTTATCATAGATTCTGGAGCTTCAAGACACATGGTTTCGACTAAGGATGCCTTCTCCTTACTGGATATGTCGAAAGTACCATCTATTGTATTGGGAGATGACTCTCTCACTGAAAGTAAAGGCAAAGGAAGGATAGATATTGATCATGGTAAGTTCAGCAATGTGCTATATGTCCCTGGTCTCGCCTCCAACCTCCTATCAGTGTACCAGATGACCCACACTGGGTCTCCTAAGAAGGTCATATTCTCCCCCGATGAAGTTGAGATCACAGAGATTTCAACTTGTAGAGTCATTGCAAAAGGAGTAGTGAATCATGCTCAAAAGGTATACATGTTTTCACACTTCCTACCTTACTCAAACCCCTCTACTCTTCTCATTCATGATAATGAAGCCAGCAAGCTATGGCATGAAATATTTGGCCATCTAAATTACAAGTATCTATCTGATCTTAGTGAGAAAGAAATGGTCATAGGGCTGCCCAAGATAAAATTTTCCAAAGGAGTCTGCCAAGGCTATATCCTAGGAAAACACCCAGAGCATAAGTTTGAGAAAGCTAGCCATGAGAGAACCTTTGCACCCCTCGAGCTGATTCACAGTGATGTTGTTGGCCCATTCCCTCATATGTCCATGATTCAAGCCAAATATGCATTGGCCTTTATTGATGATTTTTCCAGGTATTGTTGGGTTCACTTCATGAAACACAAGTCTGAAGTTTTTTGCCTATTCAAAGTCTTTAAGGCTTTGGTTGAAAACCAGTGTGGAAGGAAACTCAAGGTCCTCAGATCTGACAATGGTGGTGAGTATGTCAAGTCTGAGTTTATTAACTATTGTGCAGATGCAGGTATTCAGATGCAGCATTCTATCCCCTACACACCACAGCAAAATGGTGTTGCTGAGAGGAAGAACAGATCACTGAAGGAGATGGCAACATGCATGATGGAGGCCAAAACTTTTCCACCAAAGTACTGGGCCGAAGCTATCAACTGTGCAGCCTATATCTAGAATAGGGTGCCTCATAAACAACTTTATGGCATGACTCCCTTCGAAGCATGGAGTGGGCACAAGCCAGATGTGACCCATTTCAGGATTTTTGGCTCAAAGGCATGGGCTAGAATCCCGACAGAGAAGAGGAAGGCTTTGCAGCCCTAAAGCCAAGATTGTCTTTTTGTTGGATACTCTAAATATTCAAAAGGGTACAAGTTGATAAATTTGAGCACAAACAAAGCCTTCATTGAAAGGTGTGTTCAGTTTGAAGAAGAACCCCTTGCAGAAGTGGAAATTGGTGAAGGCTCTTCACCACCTGAACCTCAAGAAGTAAGTAAAGAGTTTGTTGATCATGCTGATTCTGATTTGTCTGATGGAGATGAGTTTATTGCAGACCCAAACAGCCCCACAAGGCCTAAATGGGCAGCCAAGACACTACATGCAGCAGGTGAGCTAGCTGGGGATCCCAATGACCCAAGGAGGACTAGATCTCAATTTGAGAGTGGTCTGTGTATGAAGGATCCTATGTTTGCTGAAAAATGCTATTTGATGGTGGAGTCTGATCCTCAAAAATATGAATAAGCAACAGGAGATCCAATATGGCAAGCTGCCATGAAGGAGGAGTTCATCTCACTCCAGAAGAGTAACACATGGGAGCTAGTGGATTTTCCTCGAGGGAGAAAACTAGTACAGTGTAAGTGGGTCTATAAGACCAAATTTTATGCTGATGGTTAACCACTGAAGTAAAGGGCTATATTGGTAGCTAAATACTACTCACAGGTTCATGGCATCGATTACAATGAGACCTTTGCCCCAGTGGCAAAGATGGATTCCATCAGGCTAGCTCTAGCCATTGCAGCCTCAAGGCAATGGGAGGTACATCACATGGATGTAAAATGTGCCTTTCTAAATGGAGATCTCACTGAGGAGATATATATGCAGCAGCCTCAAGGTTTTTCTACTAACCCTTCTCTTGTGTGCAGGTTGAGAAAGTCATTGTATGGGATAAAGCAAGCCCCCAGGGCTTGGTATGCCAAGATAGATAGCTTCTTGCTATCTCTGAATTTTGTTCAGTGCAAATAAGATCCAAATGTCTATTTGAAGTCTGTTAATGGTTCATTAATGATCATTGTGTTATATTTTGTTGACCTCCTCATTACAGGAAGCTCACAGGCTGAGATTGCTTCCTTAAAAGGAGCTATGAACCAAGCCTTCTCCATGACAGATTTGGGGCTCTTAAGTCAATTTCTGGGGCTTGAGATTGCTCAAACCAAAGCTGGAATAAAGGTGCACCAGTCCAATTATGCCTTGGATTTGCTGATCAAATTCAGAATTCAAGACTGCAAAGCAAGCAAAACTCCTTTCCTTTCAGGAGTGAAGCTGGAAGAAGCTGATTCTTCACCGATGGTATTTTGTTCATCTTCAGAACAAGTAGCTGATATCTTCACCAAAGCATTTTGTGAGAAGACCTTCAGCAATCTCAAATCACTGCTGGGGATTACTGATCATGCTGTAAAGGCATGAGTGGAGACAAGATTCTACAATTTTGTTTTACAGTCCATGTTTAAGGGAGGATTTTCCCAAGTTGGTTTTGCCTCTTTCCTTGTTTATTTGGACTTGCAATATGTAAAAGGGTGACTAAGCCTTGTTTCTAGGCCCTATATTTTTGATTTATTACTCATAAATTCAGGCTTAAGGGGGGGGTTTTAGAATAATCAGCCCATAGTTTACCCACTTAGACATTAATTCATTTATTTTTGTCTTATTTGCCTAGTTCATGAGTCCCACCTTGTGCAAGTTGCTAATTGCCTATCCATAGAG